>SJYC01123630.1:0-28733 GCA_006408675.1 Madoqua kirkii | reverse complement strand
ATTGGACTGCCTAAAGCTTCTAAAATAATGTTGAATAGCGATCACATTAGCAGCCACCTTAAAGAGGGATGTTAAAATGAGTATCTTCAATGTTTCACTATTTTGTACGATAATATCCTTTTTAAAATGTACATCAATTAATATTTCAAATTTTTAAGAGTTTTTATTATTATATTTTATCACATCTATTTTCACAACTATTTAGTTTATTTTTCTCCTTAATCTGTGAATGCGACAAACTGCATTTAAAGATTTTTCTAATTTTAAAACCATGTTATTAGTGTTGGTTAAGCTGTGCTGAATTAATAAGCATGTCCTCAAATCTCAGTTAAAACCAATAATTGTTACATGTCCAGCAAGGGACTTGTGCTTATTTTAGTCACTCTAGGACCTGAGCTAACGGATGAATCATCTGAATGCATGCCTTCAGGATCACTGTAACACAGAAGCAGAGCATCAGAAGGCCTTTCTTTGGCAGCGAAATGCTCTAGCCTAGAAGTGGCTCATGTTTCTTCTGTCCACAGCCCTTTTGCCTAAACTACTTTTATGGATGTGGAGAAATGAAAGTCTGCCATGTCCCCAACAGAAGTAGAGATTCTGAAATGAGGGAACATTAAGAGCCTCTGCTACACTTGCATTTCTTTTTTTTTAATATAAATTTATTTATTTTAATTGGAGGTTAATTACTTTACAATATTGTATTGGTTTTGCCATACATCAACATGAATCCACTACAGGTTCCCCATCCTAAACCCCCTCTCCCTCCTCCTTCCCCTTACCATCCCTCTAGGTCATCTCAGTGCACCAGCCCCAAGCATCCAGTATCATGCATCAAACACCACATAACTCTGTCCTAAGAGTTATATTTCTATGCATTACTGGATTTCTTTTGCAGCTATGTTCATGAGTGACACTGTTGTGATATCATACTTTTTTTTTGTATTTTCACTATGTGTTTCAGAGATGGAGTTTTAAAATGTCCATACATTTGAAAGCCTTCGTTTACAATATTGTTAGACTCATCAACTGAATTTCTCATTTCAGTTATTGTATGTTTGATATTGAGTTCTTTCTTCATAGTTTTATTTTCGATTTCTTGAGACATTTTGGGCATACATATTTTAAATTCTGAGGCTGATAATTCTAGTTTCTGAACATTAATAGATTTACTGCTATTGCTTCTACTGACTCTTGCTTGTGATGTCTTATTTCCCTTGTATGTTTTGTATTTATTGTTATTAATTTCTGGATTGCAAACTATTTTTATATAAATGTGGAGAACCTTTAAATAAGACTAGAATTAGAGTAGATTATTTGTGTGTTATGTAGACATGTTTACTTAACAGCTGAAGACTATGTATTTTCAGTTTAGTGTCTTTGTCTCTATAATTACTTTCAGCTATTTGACACTGTATGTCTTTAAAAGGGAGATTCTTTTTGCTACTAGTGAGTAAGAATATTGTGCACCTTAAAAATAAGTTAAAATTCAAGAGACAGGAACTTGCAATAACTTTTAAAAAACTGTATGAATTCACATTTTGAAATTGCATTTCTCAAAGTGTATTCAAGAGTCAGCTGCAACAGGGCATCTAGAAAAGGTAATTGAAAATATGTATTTTTAGGCCCCTCCTCAGACCTGCTGAATCAGAATCCCTCCAGTAATACCAATAATCTCCATTTTCAAATAAAGAGTGCTCATAATTCTCATATATCAAAGAGTTTGAAAATCACATGCTAAAGTTTATTTTAAAAAGACAGATTTGGTTTTATGTATTTGTTTTTCTAACACATTCATCCCACATTGTAGAGTATTTCTCTGCTGTTTCAATTCTTTTATATTTTTTTTGTTTTTAAGTATTCTTTAATACTATTCCATCTGAAATTGAGTTCTTAAGTGTTATTTAAAGGAATAATAATGTACTCCTGACATTTCCTCTGTCCATTTGTTTTTCATATATAGAAAATGTAACATTAAGCTAATTTGGAGACTTCCTTCTTTAGAGAGCCAAAAAACTATCAATACATCAGGTAAGTATATACATCATTCACCAAAGAAAAAAATAAAAAAGTTGACATCTATAAAAATGATGGTTCTTAAATGTTAGCAGCAGACAATCAGCATGTATTAACTGTTGAAATCTAATGTTCAAAGTCAACTTTAAGAGAATTGCTATAAAGTTTCCTGATGTTCAAGCTGGTTTTAGAAAAGGCAGAGGAGCCAGAGATCAAACTGCCAACATCCACTGGATCGTGGAAAAAGCAAGAGAGTTCCAGAAAAGCATCTATTTCTGCTTTATTGACTATGCCAAAGCCTTTGACTGTGTGGATCACAATAAACTGTGGAAAATTCTGAGAGAGATGGGAATACCAGACCACCTGACCTGCCTCTTGAGAAATCTGTATGCAGGTCAGGAAGCAACAGTTAGAACTGGACATGGAACAACAGACTGGTTCCAAATAGGAAAAGGAGTACGTCAAGGCTGTATATTGTCACCCTGCTTATTTAACTTATGTGCAGAGTACATCATGAGAAACACTGGACTGGAAGAAGCATAAGCTGGAATCAAGATTGCCGGGAGAAATATCAATAAACTCAGATATGCAGATGACACCACCCTCTGGCAGAAAGTAAAGAGGAACTAAAAAGCCTCTTGATGAAAGTGAAAGAGGAGAGTGAAAAAGTTTACTTAAAGCTCAGCATTCAGAAAAGGAAGATCATGGCATCTTGTCCCACCACTTCATGGCAAATAGATGGGGAAAGAGTGTCAGACTTTATTTTGGGGGGCTCCAAAACCACTGCAGATGGTGACTGCAGCCATGAAATTGAAAGACACTTACTCCTTGGAAGAAAAGTTATGACCAGCCTAGATAGCATATTCAAAAGCAAAGACATTACTTTGCCAACGAAGGTCCATCTAGTTAAGGCTATGGTTTTTCCTGTGGTCATATATGGATGTGAGAGTTGGACTGTGAAGAAGGCTGAGCGCCAAAGAATTGATGCTTTTAAAATGTGGTGTTGGAGAAGACTCTTGAGAGTCCCTTGGACTGCAGGAGATCCAACCAGTCCATTCTGAAGGAGATCAGCCCTGGGATTTCTTTGGAAAGAATGATGCTAAAGCTGAAACTCCAATACTTTGGCCACCTCATGCAAAGAGTTGACTCATTGGAAAAGACACTGATGCTGGGAGGGATTGGGGGCAAGAGGAGAAGGGGACGACAGAGGATGAGATGGCTGGATGGCATCACTGACTCGATGAACATGAGTCTGAGTGAACTCCAGGAGATGGTGATGGACAGGGAGGCCTGGTGTGCTGCGATTCATGGGGTCGCAAAGAGTAGGACACGACTGAACAACTGAAGTGGACTGGACATTGACTTTTAATGCATTAAATAAAAATTTAGTGATATCTGTGAATTTTTATTCATTTTTCATATCTAAAAATATGTTTACTAATCTCTGTAACTTTTTTTTTTCTGAGTTGGAGACTCTTGATCACAAACAACATTAAGAATATATGTTCTGCTGACAACATTTATTAAAATTTGTTACTAAATAAATAAAAACCCTTGTCAATGTAATAATTTAAAAATTACAAAAGTAATCAGATAGGAGTTATTATGCTTGGTAAAATCTGTTATCTACTACAATAGAAAGACAATGGAAATCTTAACGGTTTCTTGCTTGTTACAAAGTTATAGACTCTGCAGAATCTGATGGTTTTTCAGTGACTCTTGATCACTAGTTCATTAGTCAGTACAAATATTTTATATGATTTCTCCCCCAATACTATCAATTAAAGAGAGGGTGGCAGCAGAAACTACATTTCAGCAGGCTGCAGAAAATGGTGAGACTGGGTTGCTGCAACTCCCTTGAGTACAACAGGAAGGCAAGTATGAAAAGATACTAAGATTAACAAATGACAAATGATTTTAAGAAAGTAATGCATCTTAATCTTCAAATTTTCCTTGAATTGAGGAAAGGCAAATTTCTCTGATTACAAAGTCAGGAGTGTAAGTCCCTGAGTAGACATTTAGAATGGTAGGTGCTGAGCTTCTGAATGCTTGATGGAGAATATGTGTGAGCATTTAAAACAGGCTTTGGTACTACAATGTATTCAAGGTCAAACAAGCCTTAAGTTGCAGAGCTAAGTGCAAATTCTGTAAAACCCCAAAGATCTTGCTTTTGCCTTGAGAATCAAGCTCAGCAATATTCATTCTCTATCATGATGCTTCTTAAAATATGAAATAACTATCCATGATAAGAATTATATATGCAAATGATAAAATAAAAGCCAATTGCTTTCTTTTTCACTGACTTAATCTTACAGTCTTTATCTCTGATACATTTTTAATAAGTTCAGTAAATTTTACTATACTAGATTTTAGTTTTGTTTCTAGAAAGTCAGTGCATGACACTAGGTATATCTTTTGATATGGTAAATAAAGAGGTCTCTCACAAGAGCCAGATAATCTGAGTTCAAATTATGACTCCATCATTCACTGTACCATGACTTTGGGCAACATTTTTAAATTTTTTTCCATCAGTAAATCAGGTTGAAAATAATGGCCACTTCATAGAGATTCCGTGTTAAGTAAAATCAATTATCTGAAAGGTATGATGTATTTCCTGGCCCCTAGTAAGCACTATGGTGGCTCAGAGGTTAAAGCGTCTGCCTCCAATGAGGGAGACCCGGGTTTGATCCCTGGGCCAGGAAGATCCCCTGGAGAAGGAAATGGCAATCCACTCCAGTATTCTTGCCTAGAGAATCCCATGGACGGAGAAATCTAGTAGGTTACAGTCCATGGGGTCGCAAAGAGTCGGAAACGACTGAGTGACTTCACCTCTAGTAAGCACTATTGGAGAAGGCAAAGGCAACCCACTCCAGTACTCTTGCCTGGAAAATCCCATGGGCAAGGAGCCTGGTAGGCTGCAGTCCATGGGGTCGTGAAGAGTCGGATATTACTGAGCGAGTTCACTTTCACTTTTCACTTTCATGCATTGGAGAAGGAAATGGCAACAGACTCCAGTGTTCTTGCCTGGAGAATACCAGGAACAACGGAGCCTAGTGGGCTGCTGTCCATGGGGTCGCACAGAGTTGGCCACGGCTGAAGTGACTTAGTAGCGGCAGCAGCAGCAGTAAGCACTATTAAATGGAAAATGTTATACTTACAGTAATGAAGGTGTACTACATGCTCTATTATTCCTCAGAGATTTAGAATAAATAAAATATAATCCTGACTGCAATGAACTCACTGTTTAGTAGGTGTTAATTCTAACACAGAAGTTTACACAAGGGATAGTGATTAATATAGCAGAGTTGCCAGTAATATTTAAGGAAATTAGCAATGAGTTTATAAGAGCTGGAATCTGATCTGAGTTTTAAAGGATAAATGGAAGATTAACAAGACAAGAAGATAAGTATTCTGGAAGGTAGGAACAATACATGCAAAGGCAAAGTTGTTTTCAAAGAACATGTACTGAAATTCTGCCCAAGAAGTCAAGTATAAGATGTAAAGATGGGAGCTAAGGCTAAACAGAAAAGTAGAATCCAGGTATTAGGTAGTGTGAGCATTTTGATTAGAAAGTTGGAGTGAATTTGTATTTAAAGGGTTTCCTTGTAAGAAAGAGACAAGATCCCTCTAAGATTAATGAAAATTAATTACAGGAAAAAGTAACAGTGAAATTAAGACAACTTAATATCATGAAAATAAATAATTACAATAATTGAGCTAGAACCAGTTTCTGAAGTTTTACATGTCCATCTTATTTTCAGTTGAAAAAAGCTTATTCACAGAGTGTGGCTTCTAGGAAAATTATTGAAGCAAAATCTAAAAATAAGGACCAAACTGAATTAACAAACCAGGTGGTGTGGAGGAGTGATTTAGACATGTCTCAACCATTAAACATGAATTAATCTATCTATCTATATTTAATTATTGTTAATAAGTAGAAAAAAGGGACAGGATGTTAAGGGTGCATTTAACAAATATAAAAGATATATTTAAGCATTCTAGATAGATGCAAAGCCAAGAGAGATATAGCCTGAATTAGCTCAAGATCTATTTTGGGAATTCCAGGAGGAAAGGATATAAAATTAAAAGTTCAAATTAAAATTTGTATTGAAAGAAAAGCATTCAGTAAAGTTATTGAAAATATAATAAAATTATAGTCAGTAGCATCTTTAAAATGACAGAATTGGTTTACATGGACAGAATAAAATATTTGAAAATATTTTAGCTGATTATATCTACTAGCTAAATAAAATTTATACAGTAATTCTACTAAAACAGCTCAGTTTCCTAAAGTTGTATTAAACTAGACCCTTGTCAAGTTTTCACATCTCTCAGCCATTCAAAGACTAAGTCTTGTGAAAATACTTCAATGCTGTAAGAAACGCTTAGAAATATTAGCCAAATAGTGTACGCTCTTAACACACACATGAAAAAATTATCATATGTATTATTATGAATTTTTTTAAAAAGCATGAATAATTTGAGATATCAAATTTGCCAATATATTTTATGGCTACATATATAAAATCCTTCATTGGTCACTTTAGAAAGAATTTTCTAAAAAAAGATGCATTGATGAATAAATTGCCTAAAAAACGTGTATGACAGGTTCATTTACTTGTTAATTTTCACTTGCACATTTATACATTATTTGTTTATTTTACCCTTTGGCCAGAAATGAACACTAAGATATTTTGTCAGGCTTGGTCAAAAGTTTATAAAACTTAAAAGGATTTTGCTTTTGAAGATGATTAAGTCTGAAAAAGAAATTTCACCTTGATGGCACCAAAAGTGTTCATCCTACCCAGACATCTCATTATCAGGGAAGTGGCAGAGTTTAAATGGGCATAAGCTTTCTGTCAGTATTTTGACTCTGTTATAGTTGCTTGCAACATACAGGTTGTATGATTAGGGGCAAATTAATTGACCTCTCTGCTCTCATGGCTATCTTAAAAAAAAATGGAAATAAAAAATTAGTTCAGCCGGAAGATTATCATAACAACTTTCTCTTATAAGAATCAAATAAGTTCATATTTTAAAGCACTTAGAACAACATCGAGAATAGAGTCAGCACTATATAACTGTTAGCTATTTTTATTGATTTTAAAAATTACTTTTTTTGCTTCATATTATCATTTCCCCCAACCTCTACACACATGCATGTACACACACACACACACACACACATCAAGACATCACAGGAAGCAGGAAAAACACAGGCAAAAGCAAAGAGATGAGGCATTTTCAGATACAGTGTGATTTGATTAAGCAAGAGAATGAAGCATAAGGGAGATGGTGGGAACTGGCACCAGACAAGAAGCTGGGATACAGATAATGCTTCTAGGAAGATCTATAGTTCTCAGCACTCATTGATCTTGCTTCACTTCCCCAGAAAGACAACCCTAACTTACACCTTTGTTTTAAAAGCATTCATGAAGAACCCACTTGAGTGTGTGAGTCAGAAGCTAGGTGACGCAGCACATTCCATAATAAATAGAAAATCATAATAGTTTTCAAAAATTTTAACCTATCAAAGCATGAATAAGTACTAGAACACTAATCCTTTCAATAAAAGGCTGAATGTGATTAATGCCAAATAGTATTATAAAGTTATCCCACTATTTATTAATACAATTCAGAGGAAGAAGAAAAAAAGATTACATCTAAATGATCAGACAAGGGGGCAGTTTTAAGGAGGGAGTGGCATTTAAGGATATACACAAAAGAAAGGTTGGATTTCAGTGTCTGGAAATGTAGTTTATAATGTCTTTCTATGATTTCAGTGAAACAGCACAAGTTCCTTTCTTCAGCAAAATAAAGGCATATAATCTACAAGTATGCAATTTCTAGTAGAATTTGGTTGGGATTGTTTATACAGTTCAGGTTATCTTTTTCAAAATCCTCTTTAAGAGCCACCTTTTAATTAAAATGAGAATTTAATTGAAATGTCTTCTAACTTCCTGACATCTGAAGCCTACGCCAAATGTGAAGTCACCTTGCAGGAAGCTCTGATCTTTCTTGGGCAGGGACAACTAAGTCTTCAGTTTAGTTCAGTTCAGTCGCTCAGTCTTATCCAACTCTTTGCGACCCCATGAATCACTTACATCCCATTAAATATTTACCCCTATGTTTTGAAAAATTAAGACTAAATCACTCAATACAATTCAAAAAACACCTGAAACAATACGCAGATACATAGATTTGTATTGGTAATATCTCTGCAATTCTTATTATTAAAATTGCACATCATGGTGCATGAATTTAAAATGTTATTCATAAATAAAAATGAAAAGCAAATGTTTACCAAAAAGCTCTTCAGTTTGACTTGATTGATGTACAATTTTCAGTATAAAAGATGCTAACCAGCAGATAAGGTCATTTTCTGGGCCAAACATACATTATTCAAGAGAATAGCACTGGCAGACCACAGTGACCTCAAGAAAGCTTGAAAGTGCAGCCTTGCATACTGCATTCCTAATATAGAAGCGGAGAAAGAGTAGTCGTGATGCTTGATTCTAGAGATGCATTTTCCTTAACCTTTGATGCTCTGCTTGATATTATGGGTTTCATTCTCTAGCAACCTCATTTTTCACAGCTTCTTTTGCTCTGAAAACCTTCAGATAACAAGATATAAAACATTTTAAAAGCCAAGAAAGGCAGTTGTACAGTTGTGAGGCTGAAACTCAGCAGAAATTTGGGAATGCAACATGATGTAGTAGGAAAAATACCAGATTTTAAGGACAGAACTGAGTTCCATCTCAGGTCTGCCATTTAAAGGTAGTGTGCAACTTTTGCAGGTCACCTGACCTCACTAAGTTGTTGTTTTAGTTGCTAAGTCATGTCTGACTCTTTGCCACCCATGGGCTATAGATCACCAGGCTCTTCTGTCCACAGAATTTCCCAGGCAGGGATACAGGAGTGAGTTGCCATTTCCTTCTCCAGGGGATCTTCCTGACCCAGGGATTGAACCAGAGTCTCTTGCATTGCAGACAGATTCTTTACCACTGAGCCACCTGAGAAACCCTGACTTTCCTAAACATTACAATTAAAGTGTCTGACAAGACCTCCTCTGAGTTTGGGGGATGGTTGAACTTGATAAGATATTTGGAATGTCTAGCATATCCATTCATGCACCCTAGAGACTCAGTAATGTTGCAACTTTATATGGAAATACAGCTATAGAAATCACAAGTATGGAGGTAATTTTTGAAATACCAAAAAATGACCTAATTACCAAACTTTGTCTTCACTTTTTGATACTCACTGTTTCGTTGATCTTTGTTGATCCCCCATTTCCTTCTACAAGATTTCATCTGTAAGGACTTTTCCTTGTTTCTCATTCTATATCTCAGTTATTTCTGTCCCTTTTGTTTGCTCTTTTCTTTATGGAGTATCATTAAATATTATTTATGATGGTATTCATGAGAGTTCCACCCTTATTCTCCTTCTCTATTTTACCGAATGACTTAATCTGTTCTTATGGATCAACGTGGACTTTCTGTCAATCGCTCTAAAATTTTAGCTCCCATAAATTATATATTATTTGCAAACATCTAAGTTATCTTCTAGTTGGTATATGAAACCAAAATCATTATCCTTCCTGCCAAACCTAAGCCTCTGTAACAGTCAACCAAAGCGAAACCTCAGATATTTTATTTTTTTCACTTCTTCACCCACAATCTTCAATCCATTACCATGTTCTGTTGATTCCATTTTCTAAATATCTCAGTTTACCTCTTACCATTCTCACTGCTGCCACGCTAGTCATAATCCTCATCTGTCATCTATTCTATCAGAAAATAGTATCAATTTATCTCCAAGTATTTAATCATTTTTTTCTTCACTCTCTAGTGCAGAAACGCCTCATCACATGTGATCACTGAGCATTCGAAAATAAATACACACACCTAGATTTTGAGAACACAATGTGGAGAGGAAAATATAAAATATCAATTAATAATATTTATATTGATTGCATATCAAAATTATAATATTTGGGACATACTGGGTTAAATAAAACAAAATTAGTTTTATCTGTTTCTTTTTCCTTAAAAAAAATTAAAATACATATGTGACTTGCATTCTATTTTTATTAGATAGCACTGTCTTACCCACTTATCCATTTTCTTGTCAGAGTCATCTTTCTCTGATACAAATTGGACTGTGTCATTCCTTGCCTTAATCCTCTGAATAGGTCTGCAGTATCTTTGAAGCAAGCCTGCCTTATTGTGCATTTTCTAATACAATGAGTATGGTGCTCCTTTCAGCTTTATCTGTAAAACAAGCTTAAATTCTCCATCATGACTTAAGAGTCCTCTCAACTTATTTCACCATCTTTATCCCACATTACACCCTGTCCCAACACTGAACCCTGACCACTTTAACCACACTTGACTACTTCAATTTCCAAACAATCTATTCACTTTTATGACCTTATACCATTTCATATCTTGTTTCCCAGACTTGGAAATGCCCTTGTCTAAGCAATCACTGACTAATTTTCAAGGTGCAATTGAGAACTTAACTCTCTGGAAAGATTTTTCCTCAAACCTCTTTCCCAAAAGAGCTGACTGCTTTCTTTTGTTCTTAGTAAC
This sequence comes from Madoqua kirkii, assembly GCA_006408675.1. Taxonomy (NCBI): domain Eukaryota; kingdom Metazoa; phylum Chordata; class Mammalia; order Artiodactyla; family Bovidae; genus Madoqua; species Madoqua kirkii. The sequence continues at coordinate 18,126 of SJYC01123630.1, read as the reverse complement.
GCTTAGCACATGACTGTTTTTGTACGTATTACTTGTAAGAATTGCTTTATATTGATGTCCCATATTAGCATACCAAATGGTTCTAATGAGACTATGATGTATTTGCTAAACCCACATTTTTCTCTTCCACTTGCATTTTCTCTCCAGTAGTGTAATCCTTCTCCTTTGAAAGAAAACAAAGACTCAACTGGGTCCAGAGAAGACCCTGGGATTTTTGCTTCAGTTGGAAAACTAAATTTTTTGGAAGATAGAAAAATATTGTTAGTTTTCATCTAATAATATAAATGATGGCTCCGTTTTTTAGAAAATTATAATAAAAGTAAGACATGCATTGGAAACTATTAAAATTATAAAAGTATCTTTAATTAAAGTAGGGATAATATTTTTAAACCACTGGCTTCCACAATATCCTAAACTAGACAATATCTTGGAGACTTTCTCTCTCCCAAGGACAGTAGGAAATAACCAGTCAGAACTGCTCAACCTTGTTTCTGGCATGCTGAGACATAAATAAAAAGAAGATGCATTAATGAGTAAAAGAGGAATACAAACTATCTTTAAATAGTTTCTAGACTCCAGGTCATGTGGTTTATAAGGAAGCAACTAATCCACTATATTTCCCTTTTAGTTTAAGACTGGAAAGATACAAACAAGCATTACTTCAGCAGAGTGCCTGACTAAATGAGACTTGTTCAATCAGGACATACAGCTGTTAGTTACTTAAGGATAAGTTGGATTCTCTCACATTCCTAAAAGCTATTAGGCCCATATCCTTCTGGTCTAGTGTTAATTTTTAAAGGGTTTATTGGATGATGAAAAAGGCATTGCAAGACTAAATTATATTAGATTTCTTGCACTAAGTAAATATACCTGGGAACTCTAACTGGGATTAAAGATAATGGTTTAAAATTCTACCGTGTGCAAATATATGTTTTATTGAACATTAGAAAATGTGCACTGTCATATGTTATTCTATTAATTATAAAAAATTAACATGTTTAACCAGTACTTTTTGTATTTCAGATATTATGCTAGGAATTCTATGTGTCTTGTTTCACGATTATCTTCATTACTTCATGAAATATACAGATATTGATTAGAATTCTTGGACACAAGCAATAAAAACTACAGTTGACTCTTGAACAACCCTGGGGTTAGGGCTACTTATCCCTGGGAGTGAAAAGCGCATGTGTTATTTTAATAGCTGCCTCTTCCTATCTGGAGTTCTTCATCTGTGGATTCAAGCAACCACAGATCACAAAGTACTGTGTATTTATTGAAAAAAAAAAGCCAGGACAGTTCAAGGGTCAACTGCATGTTTACTTAATCAAGCAAAAAGACACTTAATAAAGATGTTTTTCTTTTCAGTGTCTTTTCATCCATTCAGGTGTGAGGCAGGACTTCCTCCCTGCTCAGAGGCAATCACTTCCCTAGTGGGAGCAGGATCTGATTCCAAGTTGCTGCAGCAGGAAGCCCTGAAGGGCCAGCCCTGGCTGGTTCTGTTCCCTGTTAAGTGTGTGCTTTTCCCTCTTCCAGCACCAGCAGTCTTGCCCACAGAGGGGCAGTGCTGAAGCAAGTGGTGCCCATGTCGGCTCTTAGCTTTGGTCTCCTGCCATCTGAGGTCCAATGTGCTATCTATCCAGGTGCCTGCAGCTTTCCAAGTGTGCAAGAGCCCTTGCTCCTCACAGCCAGTCACTCTGCTGTGAGTGGACTCACTCTGTGAGTCCTCCAGACTCTGCAGTCCCACCCTGTTGTGGAATCACTCCACAGGGCAAGCAGGGCCCACATGGACTCTTGATGAGTCGTTAGGAGTGAGTTGTGGTGAAAGTGGCTTGCTGTTAGAGATCTTGACTGCTTCAGAGGCATTCTTGGGTAAACTCCAACAATAGCATCCACCGGAATACCCATTCCACCCCAGGACCAGGTCACCTCTATGTCTCACTGTCAAGTCTTTTGCCCTGTTGTGGCCAGTCCAGATCCAGTGATGAGGAGTGAGTGGGGCCAAGGCGCTCAGGCTGGGGTGTGCAGTGACGCCGTCGTGAAAATCCCAGGGGCTACTACATCAGACCTCTCCCTGCCCCACCTTGGGGGCAAGCCTGCAAACCTGTGCTCCTCGTGAGTGAAACCCACTCTTCCCACAGTCCTTCTGTTAATCCCAGTGATTCTCCTACCAGTCAATGGGGTTTGCCTTTCATGAACAAGGCTTTCACGAGTAGGAACCCAGGACTGGGACGTCCAATCAGTGGCTTAAATGACTTTCTCCCCAGGGAGCATGTCTTCCTGTGTAATGTCCATTTTCCTCTGAATTACCCGCACCGTGGGACACAGGTCCTGACCCAGTTGCTTTTCTTCCATTCCTTTCTGGTTGTGTGTGTATCTTACAGTCTTGGTGGTAGAGGAGTCCTTCTGCCAGTTTCCAGTTAATTTTCAAAGAGAACTGTTCTACAGGGAGATGGATTTTTGATGTGTTCGTGGAGGGAGGTCGGCTCCATATTCTCTTACTCAGCCATCTTGATCCAAGGCCCCTCAGTGGCTTTTCTGATTCCACCAAGCAGCAGCAACACAAAAAATTATGCTGAGTTTTTAAAAAGTTGGGATGATAATCAGAAGGCTTTTGGAGACTCACAAAGACATTGGAAGTTGGAATAAGTGACTTGAGAATGGACAGGAACTAAGATATCTCCATATTAACTAGCAGGGAACGCTTTCCCTCCTTGCTGGTGATGCCTTCACCTGAAGCACTTACTCTTTTGTTGACATGGAATCTCTGAAACTTCAACACCTCCTTCATGACTGTTGAAATCTCTGCTTAATTCGTTACCTTCTCAGCAAATCCTTTCCACTATGTTTCTTGGGTCCTTGCTCATGCATGAATAGCTAAGAAGTTACTTTGAAGATATATTACAAAATAAGTGTCTGTCTTGTTTTTCTCCAGTTTCTCCCGTTTATGACACTTTGAATCCTGGCTGCTTTGCCCAAATTGCAGCAAGTTTCAGAATTGAAGCCTTTTATCTTATTTTGCCTGCCTCAAAAATAGGCAAATGTTTAAGGGGGAAATGGAGGCAACTGTGAGGCTTACCTCAAACTCCTAACCCTTAATCTAGGAACCTAGCTCCTTAGTTCTGACTGCCTTGATTGTTCTCTGATGCTTCAATCAGTTTGTCCAGATTTCAAAGATAGTATTTTCAGAGAAATTAGTGTATAGGAAAGTACCCCATTAGAATGAAAAGGTGAAGACCTTCCAGTAGTTGGGTTTTATTTAGAGGTCCTTGAAAAAAAAGTAAATAATTCAGACTTTCTAATTGGGGTTACACTATGGATGATAGAATCTTTCACAAACAGCAGGTATGAGCAGAATAAACAGCTTAGAAAGGAAGTATGGAAAAGGTGTTAAATAATAACTATAGCTCAGAATTTGGTTCCTTTCTCTGGCAGCAAGACAAGTCACTCATATAGGTCACACACACACACATTCTCTGTCTCTCTGTCTCTCTCTCTCTCTCTCTCTCTCTCTCACACACACACACACACACAATCTGTAGCAAACATAATGATATACTTTCTGTGTACCCTTCCAATGTTGCTATGACAAGTATAGAGTTTTCTACCACTAATCACTTACTTCAAACATTGTCAGAAAAATGGAAATATTCTACTCAGCCAAATTGGGTACGTAGAGAATTTCATATTTTTATGCCTAGAATAAAATTGTAATTCCGTGGTTCTTCTAGAATGAACTTTTATGTGCATTGGTTCAAAGTAATGAAATAGGTTATATTCCAAGAGAAAGAGTGGAACAAGGGGAAACACCATATTTGATGGCTTATCTATCTTATTTGTTTTTGCCAGTCTCAGCTTAATCAACTTTATTTGGCAGAAGAGAAATTCTAAAGCTTATATAGCCTGGAAACAAAGATTTTTGAGCCTCTTTTCCATTATCTGATTCATGACCTTGTCTTCATTTTGCTAACTGGATAATAAATTTAAAAACAGTGTGCTTTCTTCAAAACTCAGGCTGCTTCCTCAGGTTATCTGTAGTCTCTCAACTTAAATATTATCTTTTTTGGCCAGAACTCTGAACAAGAAATGAATGAATTTGGAAAGATTTTATGTATTAAATTTGTCACATACTGAAGAAAGTTCACAAAGGTCTAGGGGGCAAAAGTCTTTTGAAATGGGTAACTGTTCTAAAGGTCATAAGATATATTCATTGCCTTTAAACTAATCAGATTGAAAAGCTAGATTCAGCAAATGCAGTTTACTTACTACAAACCACATTTGACCTCCTCCATGTTTAGAAATGATTTCCATTGCTTGTGACATTAGTATGATTCTTCTATAATTTTTGATTGATGTTAAGAGGGCAAACATTCAACCCTGAGGATGGTCTATTGTACATCTCTTTACAATCATTAGGAAATGCATAAAATTCCTGAGTGCCTTATAGTAAAATGTACTTACCTTTAAACTTGCTTTTGTATATGGGAGTATTTCTCTTTCTTAGTATCTAATGAGTGTACTTTCCAACCCTAGAGACAGACACCATTGTGAATGTCAGAAGTAAAGAGAATATGTTTCTTAATTCAATTTACTTTATAATTTTAAACAAAAGTCACACAGTGTATATTCTATGTGGAAACCTGAAGTCCAGTTAATCCAATAGTTATCCATGAAAACTAATTTTTTTCAACACTGCTGCTGCTACTGCTTCAGTCATGTCCGACTCTGTGTGACCCCATAGACGGCAGCGCACCAGGCTCCCCTGTTCCTGGGATTCTACAGGCAAGAACACTGGAGTGGGTTGCCATTTTCTTCTCCAATGCATGAAAGTGAAAAGTGAAAGTGAATTCACTCAGTCGTGTCTGACTCTTCGTGACCCCATGGACTGCAGCCTACCAGGATCCTCCATCCATGGAATTTTCCAGGCAAGAGTACTGGAGTGGGGTGCCATTCAACACTACATGGATCTAATTTATCTAAAAGATGTGATTAGAAGCAGATTTAAAAACAAAGGAGATTTAAAAATAAAGGGGGGTGAGTAAATGAAATTTGGTGTGTGTGTGTGTGTGTGTGTGTGTGTGTGTGTGTGTGTGCTTTAGCTATGTTATTTTATCTCAGTTCAAAGTCCAGCATATTACACAAGCTGTGGAAAGTGTATAATGTTGTCAACTTAAAATTGCACAATGTGAAAGTTGCAGGTTAAGCTTTATCTGCGGTGAAATGAGGACTTCAGCCTGGGAGACAGCAACTGAGAAGCTGCTCAGAGAAATAGTGGGGGAAGGTTTTGTTTTGATGAAGGTGGAGTTCATACAATCAAGTACCATTTTTTACTTTTTTGGCAGAAGATTTCTGCTAGTCATGAGGAATAGACCACCATGAAGGAATTTAGTGTTTTCTTAGATATGAGGAGATGCAAGAATTGGGCTTATAAAATCAGTTCCTGAAAATATTTATCTATCTGAAGACCTGTGCTGCCAAGTTTTTTTAGAGTACAGAGTGCCTCATTTCCGCTCTCCAGCCTGAACTCCCTTCAGGGGGTACTGAAGGTCAGCAGTTGCAGCAGCACAGGTTATTTAATCCTTGTAGACAGCAAGGACCCATGGTAAGTGCCAGTTTGTAGTGGACAGTATATCAGAGAATACAAATCATGCAAGGTGCTTGGCTGGCTCACACTGATCCCCTCCTCTCTACAAACAGCCAGATAATTCCAGAGAACCATCACTGTTAGCACAAGTTTCTGTGCCTGTTGTACAGTGAGGTCAAACAGACCAAGACATCAGAGTTTGGAGCAGAGAAAGGTTTGCAGCAGGACCCTGCTAGGAGGTAGGTTGCTATTGCCCTAAAATGCCCCAAGCTCCCCATAGGGTTTCAGCAAAGCATTTTTAAAAGTCAGGGAAGGGAGGGGGGTTGTAAGGTGTGTGATCAGCTTGTGCACAAGTCTCTGATTGGGTGATGGTGAGGTAACGGGGTGCTGTCACAGGGGTTAACAATTCTCAGGCTCCATGGGTTCCTGTGGGATATGTGTTCATGGTTATCAAGTAGTTAGCTTTGTCCATGTGGTGGTGGGGGTAGGGGTAGGGGGTTCACATGTGTAAAACAACTCAGGAGATGTGCAACAGATACTGTTATCCAGGTACTTAAGAGCGGAGCTAAAGTAGCAAATATGGGAGAAAGCCTGTCCTTGGAAGGCCCTTTAGCATCCTGCTTAGTTTCACCACTCTGCCCTAAAAATCCATAGATCCTTGTTAGATTCAGGCCAAGTTGATACCCTACTCCCTTGGGAATTTAAATTTCAAGGGACCTGAAATTGACCTAAAGGCACTGACACAGAGTCTCCTGCACTCAAGGAAGAAAAAGCCCCTGAAATCCTACTATTCTAGTATGAAAGGACCCCTAAGATTTAGTTATTATCTGTTCCCTTAATTCCATTAGCTACTCCAATATATTTTCAATAAATTGCTTACTCCAAAGCTGTATGTGCAGCCAGAAGCAATTCAACTCTGAAACTGATGTAAGTATCACAGGATATTTTCTTCTTCACCTACTATCATGTTGTTTTTTATGTTTAGTCACTAAGTTGTGTCTGACTCCTTTATGACCCCATGGACTGTAACCCACCAGGCTCCTCTGCCCATGGGATTTCCCAGGCAAGAATACTGGAGTGGGTTGCCATTTCTTCCTCCAAGGGATCTTCCCAACCAAAGGATTGAACCCAAGTCTCCTGAATTTTTAGGTGGATTCTTTACCACTGAGACACCAGGGAAGCACCTACTGTCATTCATGTGATTAAAAAGCAAAAATTCAGCCTAATAAATTTGAAGATCCAATTGGCTTTATTCAATGATTCACAAATGGGGCAGCATCCCATCTAGGAACTAGAAGGACCCTTCAAGAAGCTGTACGAAATGAAGAGCTTTTATAAAAGGGCTTATAAAAGAAAGCCATTAACAAAAGAAACAAGAAGGGATTATTTGTTTAGATCAGGACATCTTCTTTGGCAGAGGGATGGGGAAAGAACAGCATGGGGTTCCTATGCCCATTGCCTCTCCTTCCTCTAGGGAGTAGAGAGGACAAAATACTCCACAGAACAGATTACCTCACTGGTGCAGACCAGAAAATTCTAAACTGGTCCATTAAGATTACATTTCTGGTGGTGACTGAAACTGCAATTAAGTTAGGTGTATCAAATCTATGCTTGGTATCATGAGCTTTAACACAGGTGACATCATCTTGGGACTATGGTTTCTCTTTTTAACAATTCTTCCTATTTGATCAGACTCCCAGCCTAACTGAGAGATATGATCAAAATTTAAGTCATTAGTGTCTCTCTCAGCTATGACTTTACAGTTTTGTTGATTTTTGATGTGTTATCCATAGGTCATGATGTTTCTGCTAAATTTCCATGACATTCACAGGTTATAGTTCCAGGTTTATAATCCTTAAATTGGTTACTGTCTTTTCTTCTTTTCCCATATTCCAGATCTTTTCCCTGCTGGTCAGCAGCTGTGAACATGCACTTAAGCTTTGGATAGGATACAGTGCTCTAAAGGATTATTGTGATTACAATAAGCAAGACTTGGGGAAGTTAAAAAAAATGTTTTTCTACTTTTCTAGGTTCTTCTGGATAGTCTAAGAATTAAATTGATAAAGACACATTAACAAGAGGAAATAAAGCAAAGTTTAATAAAATGTTTACTTGGGAGACACTCAGGAAAACTGAGTATCTCACTAAAATGGCAAAAAAAAAAAAAAAATGGCTGCCTGGGGAGGCCTTACAAATAGCTGTGAAAAGAAGAGAGGCAAAAAGCAAAGGAGAAAAGGAAAGATAGAAGCATCTGAATGTAGAGTTCCAAAGAATAGCAAGAAGAGATAAGAAAGCCTTCTTCAGCTATCAATGCAAAGAAATAGAGGAAAAGAACAGAATGGGAAAAACTAGAGATATCTTCCAGAAAATTAGAGATATTAAGGGAACATTTCATGCAAAGGTGGGCTTGATAAAGGACAGAAATGGTCTGGACCTAACAGAAGCAGAAGTGGTGATGAGATACCCCTCTCCAAGGTAAGAGAAATCCAAGCAAGATGGCAGATGTTGCGAAAGGGCAGACACACTGAAACCATAATCACAGAAAACTAGTCAATCTAATCACACTAGGACCACAGCCTTGTCTAACTCAATGAAACTAAGCCAGGCCATGTGGGGTGGGCATGGTGGAGAGGTCTGACAGAATGTGGTCCACTGGAGAAGGGAATGGCAAACCACTTCAGTATTCTTGCCTTGAGAACCCCATGAACAGTATGAAAAGGCAAAATGATAGGATACTGAAAGAGGAACTCCCCAGGTCAGTAGGTACGCTGTATGCTACTAGGGATCAGTGGAGAAGTAACTCCAGAAAGAGTGAAGGGACAGAGCCAAAGCAAAAACAATACCCAGTTTTGGATGTGACTATGAGACAATACTTATTCCTTACTGAAAGTAACAAGAGATTGCAAAAGCAAAGCAAATCATTTAGAGGCAAATAAACACAATATCTGTTGTCAAAAGCAGCATTTCTAGAATACTTTGGAGGGAAAGGGGGATCCCCTGGTGGCTCAGAGGTTAAAGCATCTGCCTGGAATAAGAGAGACCCGAGTTTGATCCCTGGGTCGGGAAGATCCCCTGGAGAAGGAAATGGCACCCCACTCCAGTACTCTTGCCTGGAGAATCCCATGGAGGGAGGAGCCTGGTAGGTACAGTCCACTGGGTCGCAAAGAGTTGGATAGGACTGAGTGACAAACTACTTGGAGGGAGAAGCCAAATTCACTCTTGCTCTAGCCGTTCCTAACAAAATCCATTTACTCAGCTAAATTCAATCCAATCTTAGAAAATCCTAATCATACACAATTCTTTTTTAGTACTTTTTCATTCCTCAATCTACTAAGACTTGTTTCCTCAGGGTCAGAAAGCTGTTTGATCAAGCTTGCTTTTACTACCCGTATATGCAAGAAAAAACTAGTTTTGAAACCAGTCTTTAAGAGTTTTATCTAAACCAACTTTATCTTATGTCTAAACAAAATTGGTGACCACACAATATTACCCCATGTCACAAGGCAGAATGGCCATCACAAATCACAACACAGAACTCAAAGTATAAAATACACACAGATCCAGCTGTCCTCATCAAACATTTCCTAAAAAGAGAGATTGCAGTCTCTCAGGAAACCTTCTTCAGAGACACGAACTTCAGATCCAAGTATGAACAGAGTATATGGAAATATCTCAGGTCTTCAAGATTTCAAAGGGAGGAAAGGAGGTCACATTGAAAGAAGAGGCGGGTGGTAGAGGGACTAGGGGGGTGCCCTTACAGCACCTGGTGGTCACTTGCAGATGCCCAGGTGTTATGAGACTTTCCCCTGGGCTTCCAGGAAGGGAGGATGGGAACCCAACCCTACCAGAAACTAGAGGCCAGATACCAGACCTGAACCAGAGTCAGAGTTCTCTGCCCACCAGAGGTAATCAGGTGTCAACCCTCAGATCAGGCGGGGGCCCTCCAGCCAGACTCCTGTGTCCAGGACCAGGACAGAAGGAAAAATAGGAGGATAGGAGGGATTGAGAAGAGGAAGAGAGAGGGAAGGGGAAAGAGGTCAATAAAATCTCCTGTTCCTTCCCTGGTCAAGGCGCTCTGGCCAGTCATCCACATCAGGAGGAGACCAGGGAGAAAATGGCCCCAGTTGTGGCCACTGGGTCTGGTCCACCAGTGGGTGAGCTGGTCTCTGAGTACCCCCAAGTGGTCAGGATGTCAGTTGTAGTGAAGAAGAGATCCCACCAGAGTCGCCATTTGTTGCAGGAAGGGAAACTTCTTCCAGGGTCTGAGAGTAGGCTCTTATTTAACATTCAGAAACGAATTATCTGAGGAGACAGACATTTTGACAAAGCAAGAGTCTTTATTGGAAAAGGACACCCAGATACAGAGCCGAAGGGCAAGAGAACCCAGGAAACTGGCTCCCAATCTCAGATTTTATGGTGAAGTGAAGTGAAGTCGCTCAGTCGTGTCCGACTCTTTGCAACCCCATGGACTATAACCTATCAGGCTTCTCTGTCATGGGATTTTCCAGGCAAGAGTACTTTAGTGGACTGCCATTTCCTTCTCCAGGGGATCTTCCCTACCCAGGGATCGAACCCGGATCTCCCGCGTTGTAGGCAGACGCTTTATCCTCTAAGCCACCAGGGAAGCGTAGATTTTATGATAATGGGGTTAGTTTCTGGGTTGTCTCTGGCTAGTCATTCTGACTCATGGTCCTTCCTGGTGGTGCATGCCTCACACAGCCAAATGGATTCCAGTGAAAAGGATTCTGAGAGGTTAGCAGGACATTTGGACTGGTATGTCATTCTCCTTTTGACCTTTCCTGAATTCTTCCAGTTAGTGGCAGCTTGTAGTTCTGAGTTCCTTACCAGTACCTCCTGTTGTAAGATAACTCGTGCAAGGGACTACTGTTTTGCCTGGCTAAGTCGGGTGGCTCCTCTAACACTGCCATTGGAGATTCCACATCAGTGCTCCATCGTGGGTTTGAAGTGTTTATAAGGAATGACATTCTTTGAATTTCGCTTTCTTCCTCTGTGACATGGGGATGTCCATGGAAACAACTCCACAGGCTTGAGCCTTCAGTGAGATGATTCACATAAAGTACAAGCACAGGACCTGCCAGCCAATTTCATGTTTAATAAAGGTCAAGTATTGTCATTATTATTGGACAGAGTCTCTCTTTAATAATCTTGCAACATCTGTTCTGGCAATGCCTATTCAGCAAGACATTACAGACCTTAATTATGCTTTGCTTCATATTGGAAACTCAAAGTACTACAATAACAAGCCAATTGTATTGTGTTATACAACTTCTCTAGTTAAATTGTTTTTCTGTGCTGAGTATTCACTGCCTCATATTCCCAACTGAGATACATCCCAAGGGGAGGATGGGTCTAGAAGTTTCAACTAGTCCATTAAAAACTTAAGAGGGAAGGGATAAATTAGGAGGTTAAGATTAACAGATACACACTACTGTATATAAAATAAACAGCAAAGACCTACTGTATAGCACAGGGAACTCTATTCCATGCTTTGTGATACCTGTATTAGTCACTTAGTCATGTCCAACTCTTTGCAACCCTATGGACTGTATCCTACCAGGCTCCTCTGCCCATGGAATTCTCCAGGCAAGAATACTGAAGTGGGTGGCTAATTCCTTCTCCAGGGAACCTTCCTGACTCAGGGATCAAACCCTGGTCTCCTGCATTGCAGGTGGATTCTTTACCATTTGAGCCAACACCTACAAAAGAAAAGAAACTGAAAGAGAATAGACATCTGTATACATATATAACTGAATCACTTTGCTGTACACCTAAAACTAACACAGATTGTAAATCAACTATACTTCAAAAAAAAATTAAAAAAAGTTTTTTTTAATTTAACTTGGGAAGCAAGGCTACAAATGTACTTGATCAATATATGAGAAATCCATGTCTCCTTTGCTGTGGAAGGAAGTGTAGATTGTATGGTCTCTTTTTTTTTTCCTTTCAGCTTTATTGATATATAATTGACATACAGCACTGTACATGTTAAAGGTGTAAAAGTTAACGATGTGACTTACATCCATTGTGGAATGATCATCACGAAAAGTTGAGTGGACATCTATCATCTCATAGAGATACAATAGTGAAGAAATATAAAATGTTTCTGCTTGTGATGAGAACTCTTAACATTGTCTTAACCACTTTCACTGTTTACATGTAGTGGTCTTAGTTATCTTTACATATTGTATATTATATATAGAAGCATTACAATGTATATGATACACATCCACAGCAAATTATTTGATAATCAAGAAATCCCCAAATCTGCTAAAAGTCAAAAATTGAAGTTTGGTTAAATAAATTATAAACCATTCATATAACAGAATTCTAGATAGTGGTTATTTTTTAAAAGAAAAAGAAGTTACTAACTTAGAAAATGCTCCAAGACCTAACATTATATGAATAAAGCAAAACAATACATATAAATATTTCTGCAGAAAGTATATATTTGTATATATACATATATGTGTACATAAAAGCATAGACAAAGGGCATGGAAAAATACATAGGAAATTGGTAATATTGATTACTTCCTGGAAGGTTACTTGGGATATATCTGTATTGTTGGAATTATTGATCACAATCAGGTGTTTGTTGTGTGAAAATGACCTTTGACAGATTATGTTAACTCAGTGGTAGTGATCAAGTCCAGCTCACTTTTTGAGAGGGATTCGAGAGTCCTCTCTTGCAGACAGTGCTGCTCCAGACTCTCCTGCAAGCTGTTTGGAGCTGTCCAGCCCTGGCCCCACAGTCACGGCTACAGAATACAGCACCCTGGGGTCCAGCCAGCCATCTTGGGTTTGGACAGGTCTTCCCCTTTGCTGTGCTGCATGGGGCCATTGATCTCCACCCCAGACTGAGTTCCCCCTCTGGGAACCCTGGTCCCTCCTTCAGACCAAGGAGTCATTCCTGGGGGCTTGTACCCTTGAACATGCTGAGATTCCCAGATGCTAATGTGAGCTCTCTGCCTGAGATGGACAGGCTGAGTCCTCCTTTCTTGGCTGGCTGAGTCTTTCTCTGCTCTTGGGTAGCAGGTTTCCCCACAGGAGGTCCTAGGGTGCTTATCTGAGCTCTGACCACCAAGGATTAAGTCGCTTTCTTTTCATTCCCATGGTCATTCAGCTTTTACCTGCATATGCCTCTCTCAAAGATTTTGTAATTGAGATGGGAAAGTGGGCAGACTCCTTCCACAGGCCCCTGAGGAGGCTTTTGTGTCTTTCTCCTGTAGTTCTGCTCATGTAGGTCACCCACACAGCCTTCTCTCCAGAAACTTCTTGGTATGGAGCAGGGTAGCCTCAGAGACCACCAGTCATCAAGATAGACCGTGTCTCTCAACTCTCAAGGGCTCCAGCCAGCTTGTGATCTTGCAACATCCATCCCCTTAGACGACTGATTTCATTACCATTGTTGTTCCCCATGCCTAGCAGAGGCTCCAAAGCCCACATTTACCATCCTTGTATAACTGGACCTGCTGGAGACCCCAGATGGGCCCTGACAATGCCTAGCTTCAAAATTTCAGCTCTCACCATGAAATTCTAAGCTACATGGAGAAAATTCTTTTCTTTGACCGTGGCTCCTAAAGGCACCAGGGAAACCAGAGCCAAGCTGTGATGGAGCAGTGAAAGGCTTAAAAATGTTCCCAAACTCTCCAGTTTGGTATTTGCATATACAAGGAACCATTCCCTAGTCTGAGAAAACAGTTGCGAAATAGAACAAGGAAACTAGAATATCCTGGGACAGTCCCTTGAGAGTTTACATTTTAATACTCTTCCTGCTCTACTGCCTCTCACCTCACCCTCACTTCTGGTGACACTGAGAGTATAAATTGGGGCTGGGCTCTGCCCCTGCACCACACCAGAGGCCAATATGAAGACAGGCACTATCTTTGTTTTGCTGGCTTTCCTCGTCATGGGGCTGGAGGTCGCCTGGGCTCAGGTGTCTCTTGTCAAAGGTGAGAGTGCGGAGGGGACCCTAGCTGACAGCAGAGAAGTCTCAGAGCCCAGTGTTAGATCTGAGGGTGGTTTTACCTGGAAGCAACCAGGTCCCCTCAGCAGAGTGGGGAGTTGGCGTTGATTAGATGCAGTTTCTTTGATCTAAACGAGCACTCATCCTGTGTGTCCCATTCTCCCTATCAGACTGGGTTGGGTCTGATTAGAAATTGGGGGTAAAGGGTAAGTTTTCTCTATAGTTAGGACCTGTGCCTTGTGTATGGGACCCCAGAGGAAGTCGGGGGACAAACAGAATGTGTGAGGCAGGGGATGGTGATCTCTGTAAGGAGAGACTTTTCTAGGATCTTCTTATAAGGTGGGAAGAAGAGGCTTATGACTGTGCAGGTTTCTTATCTTCTGAGACCGTGCAGCCTTCAGAGAAAGGAGCGCATTCTCCTAAGGCCCAGACTGTGGGCTTCATGAGAGAGGAGCAGTGGAGGCTCGGGGAGGAGTCCAGAGCACAAAGGAAGCAAAGGAAGAGGCAGCATCCTGCCTGTGATGGAGGCATCAGGCCTCCAGCGTCCGTCCTCAGGCCTGTCTCAGTGACTGTGCCACACGCCAAACACCATCCTGTGTTTCAGGACGACAGAGACCTGGATTCTGCCCAGAGTTGCCCAAAGGTACTGTGGGAATTTGTGTTGAAAGGTGCTCAGGAGATGATTCCTGTCCTGAAGGAATGAAATGCTGCAGCAATGGATGTGGTCATGTCTGCAAAACCGCTATCTTCAGAGTGAGTACAAGTCGGTCAAGAGCTGGCCAAGGAGTGTACACAACTCTGCAGTGGACTTTGCTCACATGTCCACGCACAGGAGAGTCTGGAAAGCTCCCAGAGAAAGGGGCTTGGAACATGGCAGAAGGACTCCTAAAAGAGGAGCCCTATCCCAGGACAACGCCGATGGGTTCAGTTGAGACAAGTATCCATGATATAGATTCACATGTCATTCTTAATCAAGGTTTTCTCAGTTTATTTCTCCTTCCTCACCAAAGGTATTTAACTCTTCCTGGAAAATGAAACAGCCTGGGAGGAGGAAGGAAAGGAAAGGGAATCCCTAGGGATTGAATATCTCCTATGTCAGGCATGCATTGTGCAGGAATTGAAACAAAAAGACAGATACAACTGGATAAATGAGACAGACATAGATAAACAATCTAAATGTAGAGTGACCAGTGCTTTGCACAGATTTCTTGTACAATCTGTGGGAGACACAGAAGGGTTATGGGCTTTGCCTAGAGGGACAGAGATTGGGGAAGTTGTCAGAGAGTAGAGAACATCAAGCGAGCAAATACAGGGTGCAGAAAGTTAGCAGGAGGAAGGCAGGGCAGTTGAGAGGGTGGGGGGAGTACAAGTCTTCCATTGAAGATGAGGAAGTGGTGGTAGTAGGAAGGGGTTGCGGCATCTCAGGGGGATGGTGGATGGTCATCCATGCCAGAGTCCACTGAGGAGAGAGAGCTTCCTGCTCAAAGGTTTGGTAAATTGCTGGATGTTTCTAAGCCCAGTTAATGTCATGATCAAATTTGTATTTTTAGAAGGTTGGCTCTGGTGGCCGTGGGAAACCTGGATTGGACAGTTCTTGAGCATGCCTGAAGAACAGAACCTGAAGATTTCTTATGAATCCACGAATTAGATGCTTGGCGTAACAAGACTTCCATATCCATTCCTTGCTCTTTCCTTTGCCTGGAATTGTAGCCCTGGGGGATAAAGATCTAAAATGGTGCAGGGGCTGCTTTCTAAAAAAACTTGTGTTCAAAATAAACTAAATCTGTGGCATAGTTTGGGCTATGTCTGTCTTTCCATTTAGGCATTCTGGTGGATCTTCTTTGGCTAGAAGAACCATATATGTGCTCTGCAGTGGGCCCGTGAATACAGGGCACTCAGAAAACCAATAGATCAGACTCAAGTTCCTCCCAGCTAGCTCCTTTCCTCCTTCCACTTCTCTGTCTCTAGACAGGGCAGAAGGCTTGAGAATATTTTCTCAAGCGTCCTGTGAAGATCATTTTGTCAAACAACAAAATGAATGAGTATGTAGCACCTAGTAGGCCGATTGCAGCAGCTTGTATTAGGGCGAGACTCCAGAGGAATAGAAGCGGGAGCAAGGGTGGGGATACCCCATTCTAAGGCAGCACACCAACATCTAGCAAGATGCCTAACTCTGGGAGAGCCATCCTGTTCCCTGGGATGTGGGTGACATGAATTGGAAAGTGTCAGCTGCTATCTTGAAGTGATCTGAAGTTACGATACAGTTAGGAGATAAACTCTGAGGATGTAACCTTCCATTCAGACTTCCCTGAGACATAAGCTAAATCTTAGTCTCCCAAAGATTCTGACAAAAATGATGGACCGGACTGGCTTTATCTCTCCCACGAATCGAGTTCTCGGTTCACTTCTTTCCATCAAAATTCCTCCAGTTAGCCTGATGAGAGTGAACTGTGGTCTTCCATGTCTGTGTCTCCCTGTCACCAACACTGCTCTTGTACATCTCATAAGCCCAGTGTCATGTGGCCTCACCTTCTGTGCAGAGGAATGAAGGCATATTAGCATTGAAATCTTCTGTCACTGTCTGGTCATCCTCATCCCAAACCCTTCCCTTTGGTCATTTATGGGGGTTCATGAGCATACCTCTAAAAAGTTTCCAATCAATTTCACCATTTACCTGCCATTCTGATTGCCAAAGTATGACCTTCCCTGGCAAAGATACTGGAGGATGGCCTCCTACAACTTCCACTTATGTTTCTCCCCATCAGGTAGTACAGATATCCCTAGAAAGTTGTTTGTGCTTTTTAGTAAACTTCTCCTTTTTCTCACCTGCATTTTAAACTGCCTTTATATCTAAAGGAAAACTCTATTTCTCCCTATAGAAATTGATAAGGCCCAGATAATACAAGACTCACATTTCAGATTTGGAACTCAGCATTAATTCCAGTTCAGTGTCAATTCTCCAAACTGGGGCAGAACAATGCCGCATTTTAGCAGAAGGTGGCCAGAGCCATCTCCTCCCAGTACTCTGAATTGAAACTGAGCAGAACTCTTTGAGGGTCCAGAGTTCAAATCTTTTCTGTGTCCCCAGTTGTTTGTTGGGTATACGCTTCATTCAGCCTCCCTGACCTTCTCTGAGTTCTCTGAGTTCCTTCAGCGAAGCAAACACTCGCTAATCAGGGAATGGAGGGGAAAAACAGGGATGGAGCAGTCAAGGGTGGTACAGTCTTGAGGTAGGATCCCGATTCCCTCTCAAGTAGCATCCATAACAATATCTTTGAGTTCTGCAGAAACTAAGGCCTTCAACCAGAAAGAGGATAATTTCAGGCCGAGCACAAGATTCCTAGAGCACCACCCTGTTACCTCACCACCAGCCAATCAGAAGAAAGCCACACACCTTGCAGTCCTCACCCCATATTCTGCCTTCTTTTCTTGAGTCTGGCTAAAATCATCCTTTTAGGCCTCCTGTTGGCCCCCTGTCTATTTCAACTGCTTACGAGGTTTGTATCTGACAGGGTCCAACAGTTTCAGGCCAAATCATTGTTACTACAAGGATGAACGCTGGTTTGGGACCCAGGATACCTCATTTTGAATCAGGGGGAGAGAGACTTCTACCCTGCTAGGCAGGCCCAAGCCCACTCTCAGCAGGAAGTAGTTTTAGAAGAAAGAGACCTCTGCCCCAATTCCCAGAAAGAATCTGGAGTATGAAGTCTCTCAGCGGAAGTTGGTAGGAGAAATATTAACTGAAACTGTCCACCCTGGCCAGGAAAGATAATAACCACTTCCACGAGTCATCTTACAATAAGAGAGCCTGGTAAGGAACTCAGGATTAACAAGCTGCCACCAACATGAAGATTTCGGAAAAGGTCAAAAGGAGGGAGGAGATGCCTGTCCAAATATCTTGTCAACCTCCCCAGATCCTCCTCACTGGAATCCATCTTGGCTGAGCAATGCCTCCACTGTCAGGAAGGACCCTGAGTTGGAATGATTAGCCAGAGACAATCTGGAAATTGGCCCCATTACCCTAAAACTCGAGACTGCGAGTCACATGGCAGAGTGGGTCTCTGGCTTCCTTTACCCTGCAGTTCTCCACCTGGGTGCCCCTTTCCAGTGAAGTCTCTTGCTTTGTCAGCACATGTCTCAATTCATTTCCAAGTGTTGGACAAGAGCCCACTCTCACGCCTGGAAGGGATCCCCTTTTCTGCAATGGTGGGATCCTGAAAAATCCCCAGGATGCTTTTTATGCACCTGGAAATGAGGAGCAATTTAACTATCTGGGTAAAACATTATTCTTTGTGAAAAAACAAGATGACGCCCTTATAAAAAGTGGACTTCTGGGACTGGAGCAACAATCACAAATATGGGGATCCATTAAATTCTCATGACATATTATCAATTGAACGCATCAGGTATCTGCAGCAGCCATGAGGCATAAATGAACAATTAAGTGAGAAGACTAAGTGGAGACCTTGGGAATTCCTAGATGCTCTGTAATTGAGCAGGATCTTAGGGAGCCATCCTGGTACAGAACCTCCTCCCCCACCCCCCACTCCCCCCAC
>SJYC01123629.1:0-34420 GCA_006408675.1 Madoqua kirkii | reverse complement strand
CACCCCCTGTCCTCTGCTTTAGCTCTTCTGAATTGGATACAAATTAGTGACTAAACAACAATGAAGTACCCAGATGATAGTACCTGATGCACTTTCCCTGAGTTGTTTCACACAAGCTAAAATCATCCCCAAAGGGAACAGATCGATTACTTAATGACCATGAGCACATAGTCCCCAGGCCTACAGGAACCTTGAGATTGACAATGTTAAACCCTGTGACACCCTCACCATCAACCAATCAGAGAAATGTGCATGAGTCAATCACATACCCTGGGACTCTCCTCACCTTGCCTTTTAAAAAGCTTTGCTGAAACCCATCACGAAGTTCAGGTTTTTTTCGCACTAGCACTGCAGTCCATGGGGTCACTAGGAGTCAGACACGACTGAGCGACTTCGCTTTCACCTTTCGCTTTCATGCACTGGAGAAGGAAACGGCAACCCACTCCAGTGTTCTTGCCTGGAGAATCCCAGGGACAGGGGAGCCTGGTGGGCTGCCGTCTATGGGGTCGCACAGAATCGGGCATGACTGAAGTGACTTAGCAGTAGCAGTGTCCCAGTGGAACCTTACAATAAACACTACACATTCCTTCACAACAATCCAGGCCGCCTTCGAGAGAGGACTCAAGTTTTGGTTTGGTAACACTCAGTCTACAAAACCCACCCATCAATACTTGCAGCCATCAAAGTTTCATTCCTAATTTTTTTTCAGAATGGCATATGAGATGCCTGTATGTTCAGACTCCTAAATTTGCTGAAGCTCAATTATTCCTGGAATTTCATATTCCAGAGTCATTTCCCATCCCTGCCAAATCTTTTAAACATCCAACTGCTGCTCAGCTCCCTAGTCCCAGAACTTGTTCATGTTGCATCTTTGTCATCTTTGTCCTGTTTTATAAAGAGCCCAGAATGAACATTAAGACATAGTGTTCATAGCATGATACCTTAGTAGGTTAGAGATAATGAAATTTTAAAAGTCAGATGTCACAGACCTGACCATCTCCTTAACACCTGTGGGCCTGCTGCCTTTCTGTATGACTTTAAGTGTGTAATAGATAATATTTGGAGGGATTCACAAGGTGTTCTCCCTCTCGCCCCTGCTTTCTTACACTCACACTCATTCCCCTGTGTCGACTAAAAAGATGCACAGTGTGAGAGCTTCGAGTTAGGTTTTATTTGGGACAGAGTGAGGACTGTAGCCCAGGAGACAGCACCTCAGACAGCTCTGAGAAATTGCTCCAAAGAGACAGTGGGGGAAGGTCAATATATATGATTTGGGTGAAGGGAGAGTTCAATGCAATTAAGCGCTCACTTTACAAAAGGTTTTCTGCTGATCACGAGGAGTTGATGCCATCATGACGGAATTTACTCCTTTTCTAGGTGGCTCAGACGGTAAAGCATCTGTCTACAATGAGGGAGATCCGAGTTCGATCCCTGGGTCGGGAAGATCCCCTGGAGAAGGAAATGGCAACCCACTTCAGTACTCTTGCCTGGAAAATCCCATGGATGGAGGAGCTTGATAGACTACAGTCCATGGGGTCACAAAGAGTCAGACACAACTGAGCGACCTCACTTCACTTAGATATGAAAAGATGCAAATGTTGGGATCATGAAATCCATTCCTGAAAATATCTAACTATCTAAAGACTTGTTCCACCAGATTCCCTGGAGCACAGAGTGCCTCACTCCACCCTGAACTTCCTCAGCGGGTACTGAGGGTCAACAGCTGCAGCAGCGCAGGGTTCCACATCCTGAGAGGCAGATGCAGATGGCAAATGCCCTTGTTGCTGCTGTTCAGTCACTGGCAATGCTCTTGGCGAGTGCCAGTTTGTAACTGGCAATCAGTTGGTCTTCCCTGGTGGCTCAGCTGGTAAAGAATCGCCTGCAAAGCAGGAGACCTGGGTTCGATCCTTGGGTTGGAAAGATCCCCTGGAGAAGGGAACGGCTACCCACTCCAGTATTCTGGCCTGGAGAATTCCATGGACAGAATAGTCCGCAGGGTCACAAAGAGTCAGACATGACAGTGAACTTTCACTCAGTCACTCAAGCAATCAATTATAAACCCAGACTCATTGGCCTTGAGGGAGGGTGGACTCAGCTTAGAGAAGCAAATCAACTGAGTTCCTCAGCAGTATTGCCTTGTGAGTCTGCATACTAGTTCCAAAAGCACAGGTTTTCCATTTTAAGGTCTGGGATTTGGGGTAGAAAAGGATTTGGGTGGAGGTGAGGGGATGGGAATAATGCCGAGCCCCCAAAGATAGTTTGAAGGTCCTGTCAACTACAAACCAGCGCAGGTGGTAAAGTGTCTGCCTGCCAGTGCAGGAGACTCAAGAGACACGGGTTTGACCCTTAGGTCTAGAAGATCCCCTGGAGTAGAAAATAGCAACCCACTCCAATATTCTTGCCTTGAAAAGTCCATAGACAGAAGAACCTGGAGGCTACGGTCCTCGGGGTCACAAACAGCTGGACATGACTGAGCATACATATGCACACACTCAAGGGCATTTGCCATCTGCCTCTTGCAGGAATGACTCCCACGCTGCTGCAGCTGTTGATCTTCGACACGCCCTGAAGAGAGTTCACGGTGGAGCACAGGAATGAGGCACTTGGTACTCCAGGAAAACTGGTGGAACAGCTCTTTAGATAATTAGATATTTTCAGGAACTGAATTTTATGATTTCAGTCCTTGCATCTCCTCACCCTTTATGCTGATATCAGCCCCTGGTGACTAGTAGAAAGCATTATGTAAGGTAAGTGGTTAACTGCATGAACACCCCCTTCGCCAAAATCATATATATTGAGCTTCCCCCTCTGCTTCCCTGGAGCAGTCTCCCAGAGCTATCTGAGGTGCTATCTCCCAGGCTGCAGTCCTCATTTTGTCCCACATAAAACCTAACTCGCAAAACTCAAGTTGTACATCTTTCTTAGGTCGGTGGTCCATGAACTGTCAATAAAATAATGAAAAATAAATAGTCACACATGGACACATAGAGAAATACAACAATGATTAAAAAAAAAATAAGCAATAAGTACTGAAAGTTTCAGAGAGAAAACCATGACTGCCTATGAAAGAATCAGATGAAGTTCAGAATTCTCAGCAGCAATTCTAACCATCAATATAACGAAAATATATGCTCAAAGCACTAAGAAAATATTTATGCATAGAATATTATATCCAGGTAAGTGATCACTTAAGTGTAAGAACAAAATTAAGATAATCCTCAGGCATTTGAGGCCAAAGAGTCCTTTTTTGAAAATACTCTTAGAGTAAATATTTCAATAAGGAAAGGAGAAAAAGTCAGAAGGATGATTCATGGGGATTTATGGGAGTAAGGGTGAGTTTCAGTTCAGTCGCTCAGTCATGTCCGACTCTGTGACCCATGAATCGCAGCACCCCAGGCCTCCCTGTCCATCACAACTCCTGGAGTTCACACAAACTTACCACCATTGAGTCGGTGATGCTATCCAGCCATCTCATCCTCTGTCGTTCCTTTCTCCTCCGGCCCCCAATCCCTCCAGGCATCAGAGTCTTTTCCAATGAGTCAACTCTTCTCATGAAGTGGCCAAAGTATGGGCATTTCAGCTTCAGTATCAGTCCTTCCAATGAACACCCAGGATTGATCTCCTTTAGAATGGACTGATTGGACTTCCTTGCAGTCCAAGAGACTCTCAAGAGTCTTCACCAACACCACAGTTCAAAAGCATCAATTCTTTGGCACTCAGCTTTCTTCACAGTCAGACTCTCACATCCATACATGACCACCGGAAACACCACAGCCTTGACTAGATGGACCTTTGTTGGGAAAGTAATGTCTCTGCTTAGAGTATGCTATCTAGGGTGGTCATAACTTTCCTTCAAAGGAGTAACCATCTTTTAATTTCATGGCTGCAGTCGACATCTGCAGTGATTTTGAACTCATCTGCATGTCTGAGGTTATTGATATTTCTCCCGGAATGATTCTAGCCCAGCCTTTCTCATGACATACTCTGCATAAAAGTTAAATAAGCAGGGTGACAATATACAGCCTTGACATACTCCTTTTCCTATTTGGAACCAGTCTGTTGTTCCATGTCCAGTTCTAACTGTTGCTTCCTGACTTGCATATAGGTTTCTCAAGAGACAGGTCAGGTGCTCTGGTATTCCCATCTCTTTCAGAATTTCCACAGTGTATTGTGATCCACACAGTCAAAGGCTCTGGCATAGTCAATAAAGCAGAAATAGATGTTTTTCTGGAACTCTCTTGCTTATTCCATGATCCAGTGGATGCTGGCACTTTGATCTCTGGTTCCTCTGCCTTTTCTCCAGCATTTCTCATGATGTACTCTGCATATAAGTTAAATAAGCAGGGTGACAATATACAGCCTTGACGTACTCCTTTTCCTATTTGGAACCAGTCTGTTGTTCCATGTCCAGTTCTAACTGTTGCTTCCTGACCTGCATACAGATTTCTCAAGAGGCAGGTCAGGTGGTCTGGTATTCCCATCTCTTTCAGAATTTTCCACAGATGTATACAAATGGATAATTATAACAAAATAGTAAGAGTTATAATAGAATTAAGTACAAGATGAAGAGAAAAGAGTTCCTGAGTCTTTCTTTTTAATTTTTAATTGCATATTGTTTTGTTCTGTTTCTTCTTGTATATCTTTTTTTTTTTTCTTTTCTTCAAGTTTAATTCCTGATTCTTTCATGAGAGTCAGGGAAGACCACAGAGAGAGTGAGACAGGAGCACTTGTTAGGTGAGGAGCACAATGTGAAAACATGAGAGGACATTTCATCTTTAAGGAGCTAAAATAGTATGGTGTTTCTGCAACTTAAAGCATCAAAGAAAATGCCTAAGGAAAAAACTGGGCAAGTAAGCAGGGACTAAATCATGAAGGGGTTGTACTGCCCAGGAATCAACATTAAATCTTATAGTGAAAATGAACAAATTGAAGAATTTTGTAGTTCCATGATACTTGGAAAATACATCATTATTTACAATGTCCATTTAAAAAAATTCACAACCTAAAAGTTGAGAGTTATGAGATATTTAGCACTTCAAGCTCAGGAGGCAGCAAGCACCTCAAGCAAACCTGAGAGAATTGCTCTGAGAAGATGAGGAGGGAACTAGGATATAATGGAGTTTTGCAACAAATGACAGGTAGTAGGGAAATGTTAGGTAGGTAGAACAGGGAAATGGAGTCCAAAATGGCGGTGGCTAAAAGACAAGGAAGGGAAAAGCCCACGAAAACAGAACAAAAGAAGGTCCAAAGACCAGACTGAAGACTTTCAATTGTGCGGTAGTTTGAGCATTCTTTGGCATCGCCTTTCTTTGGAATTGGAATGAAAACTGACCTTTTCCAGTCCTGTGGCCACTGCTGAGTTTTCCAAATTTGCTGGCATACTGAGTGCAGCACTTTCACAGCATCATCTTTCAGGATCGGAAACAGCTTAACTGGAATTCCATCACGTCCACTAGATTTGTTCTTAGTGATGCTTTCTAAGGCCCACTTGACTTCACATTCCAAGATGTCTGGCTCTAGATTAGTGATCACATCATCATGATTATCTGGGTCTTGAAGATCTTTTTTGTACAGTTCTTCTGTGTATTCTTGCCACCTCTTCTTAATATCTTCTGCTTCTGTTAGGTCCCTACCAGCAACCACAGGCCCTTCTGGCCTTTGTAACCCCCACGGTGGAAGGTGAGGGGTGGAAGGTCTCCTGGGGGTTACTTCCACCTCTCACTGACCCGAGGGTGGGTCTCGATTTTACCTAAACTCTGTCACTATAGGTTGAATATTTCTCTGCACTATCCTTCTGTGAAGATGGGGAACAGCCAGGCCATATTTACCTACACTTGCCCTTTATCTATTTTGTGACTATACATTTACTCTGTAATGAATTTTATTTTCTTGCGCTCCAAAATCACTGTGGATGGAGACTGCAGCCACGAAATTATAAGACGCTTGCTCCTTGGATGGAAAGCTATGACAAAACTAGACAGTGTGTTAAAAAGCAGAGATACCACTTTGTGAACAAATGTCTGTCTAGTCAAAGCTATGGTTTTTCCAGTGGTCATGTATGGATGTGAGAGTTGGACTATAAGGAAAGCTGAGTGCCGAAGAATTGATGCTTTTGAACTGCGGTGTTAGAGAAGACTCTTGAGAGTCCCTTGGACTGAAAAAAGATCAAACCAATCAATCCTAAAGGAAATCAGTCTTGAATATTCATTGGAGGGACTGATGCTGAAGCTCCAATAGTCTGGCCACCCGATGTGGAGAGCTGACTCATTGGAAAAGACTGTGATGCTGAGAAAGATTGAAGGCGGGAGGAGAAGTGGGTGACAGAGGATGAGATGGTTGGATGGCATCATGAATCCAAAGGACATGAGTGTGAGCAGGCTCTGGGAGTTGGTGAAGGACAGGGAAGCCTGGCGTGCTGCAGTCCATGGGGTCACAAAGACCTGGACACGACATAGTGAGTGAACAACAACAGCAACACATTTACTCCTTGAGCTGGCTTTTCTGCCAGGAAAAAGCTCCAGGCCTCTGGAGCAAGGCTGCGCCTGCTCTTGAGTCCTGCTTGTGGGGCTGTCTTCTAGACCCTCATCATTACTCCAAGGACCAGGACTGACAAGAGTGGGAAGGCTGCTTTTCTTCTCCTGCAGTCCAGGCTCCAGCAAAGCTCGCCCGTTACTTTGTTTTCGGTTTTTGGAAACAGACCTCTGCCTACCCTTTGCTCAGCATCTGAGCTTCTCTCTAAGCCTCCAGTTCGTTTTTCTGGTTGCCTTTTCTGCCTTGTGGTCTCTGTTCAGCTCCGTGTCTATGGGTTGGTTGGAGCCTCTGTTTGACTGTAAGATGGTGGAACTAGTGGTTAAGAGCTGCTAACCAAAGGAACCGCAGAACCGTCAAGACACTGGAACCCAGCCTCAGAAGAGACTGGCCCTTCTCGCCCGTGTCGCATCCTCCCCAGCTGAGGTCCCTGGACAGGCAGCCCTGCTGGAATGCCTCCTGAAGCTGAAGAATCGATTCACACCGTGTCATGAAGCAGCAGGTTCCCCAGCCAGGCAGCTCTGAGAGTCAAGAACCTCTGCTTCCCTGAACCTCCCTCCCACCTTTCTGGTCCCACTTACAGCCTCCCACTCACAAGAGGAGACCAGCAGGAGGGCAGCAGCGACAAGCCCCTCCCCAGGTGAGCAGAGGCTGGCAGCTTGTGTGATTTCTGACAGCGAATGCCAGGAGGCGAATTCTGTGTTTATCTGCGACAGGTGTTAAGTGAAAGGAAGCATGAAATTCTCCACGAGGATCTGAAACATACCTGCACAGTCTCAGCCTTTGGAAGCCTCTTTTGTTAAAGCCTTATCTATCCATCTATCTATCATTTATCCATCCATCAATCTATCCGCCTATTCATCATCTGTCCATCATCTCTATCTGTCCCACTATCTACCTATCTACCCACTCACCCATCATCTAGCTGCCCACTTCTCCACTGTCTCTATCCATGCCGTGAGTTATCTACCCTTCCTCCTCTTTATCTATCCACGTATCCTGTCTATCCATCCCTCCATCATATCTCTCCATCCATTCATCCATTCATCATCTAGATCTGTGTATCTGTCCAGATACGTCTAGGTGTATTTCTCTCTCTCTCTAAATATATATACACACACATACATATGCTTATACTGGGGGGAGTGGGGAGGAGTTGTGGCTAAAAATGGAGGTCACCCCCGGCAAAACCGAAAAGCAGAAGACATTGGGGATGAGCCCTGTCCCCCTCACATCACTCCCCTTCCTACCTGCTGAGTTCGGTTGCCCTGTCTCCTAGCATCAGAGTTGCTATAGAAACGTTACTGGCAATGAGTTGAAAGCGGCTGATAGCAAAGAACCCCTAGAAGGGTGGCCTGTTGGCGCTGGAGGAACAATGGTTCAAGCCCTGTTTTATGAGACCTGGCGCCCTGGTCCTGCTCTCCGGGTCACCAGAGCTTTGCTGACACACCTGGACAGGAGCCCCCAGCATCTGCTCCCCAGCCCTGCGTCTGTTCCTCCCTAGCAGGTTGCTTCTCCTCCTCCAGAAGAATTCACATTTTAACAATAAGGGCCTGCTGTGTAGCACCGGGAGCAGTACTCGGTATGCTGTAAGAAACCATAATGGAAAAGATACGGAGAAGGGTTCAGTATAACCGAGTCACTTGGTTTACAACAGGAGCTAACACAGCGTTGTAAATCAACGATACTTCCATTAAAAAATTCACATTTTAATTTGCATCCATTAGGATAAGGGGATGGAGCTTCCAGGAGTGGCTCGGTCCCTCAGGGAGAAGGACCCTCTGGCCTGGGAACCCAGCCAGAAGTAACAATTTGGAGACGGTCCTCACTCATGGGGTGAGGTGGTGTTCAGAAAGTGCTTTTCATTTCAGCTTTGGGGACAGCAGGAGTGTCGGGCCTAGTTTTGCAGGCATTGGATGACCTGATCCAATACCTCACCCAGGTTGAGAAACAGGGTTTCTGTTCCGTGGAACGACAGCTTTTCTTGAAGCAGTCAGCTGGCCTGTGTCCCGAATCAGAATGTGCCTCTTTTGAAGCCACCACGGAAGCCGCCAGGAATAAACTGCGTCCTCTGTGCTGGGCCCTCCTCTTACGCAGTGTGGATTTTCAAGAAGCCTTCAAACTTCCACGCAAAGGCAGTGCCTGCAGGCTCCAGAGGACTGTGAGCTTGTCTTCAGGCAGAAATAAAGTAACTGCTTCGGTTTCACACCGAAGTCTAGCCACCAAAGTTTCTGCGCCGTTTCTGACATTTATTAGAGATGAGAGGAACGTTTTATACATTTTAATTTTCATGTAATATTCCAGGCTGTCATTATCTGTGACTGACACAGGGATCTGTTTCACTCGGGGCAAAAATAGAGCCGGCAGATTCCATGATGGCGGTTCTCACATTGCCTCTCGGACTGTCTCCCTCCCTGGAAGCAGAATGGGTTTTGAGTAAAAGGCCAGGGATGTCTGTCTGCAGCACATGCTGGAGGTGAAGAATGCTTGGAAAGGCTGAATCGGTTGTTGCAGGAGCTCCGGATGCCAGGAGCGCCATGCTCAGCAGAGAGCCCGCTGTTGACACTGGCCCCAAGCCCACGCCGCTTCTGGTTCAGGTTCTTTATGAGGACCCTGATTGCTGTACCCACCTGCCCGGCATAGGGCAGGCTGAACCCCTGATTTCTGTACCTACCCGCCCGGCACAGGGCAGGCTGAACCCCTGATTTTCTTGCCCACCCACCTGGCACAGGGCAGGCTGAACCCCTGATTTCCTTGACTACCCGCCTGGCACAGGGCAGGCTGAACCCCTGATTTCCTTGCCCACCCGCCTGGCACAGGGCAGGCTGACCCTGGATGCACCATGCGGTATTCTCACCGTTCACGCCCGGACACCCGGGTACATCCTCACCCGCCCAGGCCCCCCTCCTCATCAGTTCTCACCCCGCCCCCACGGGAGGGGCGTGGCCCTGACGAGGAGCAGGCACCCTTCCTCAGGCTGTGCCTGCGCATGGTGGCCCTGGGTGGCCCCAGCTGCCCCCGGAGCAGGGGCCCTCCTGCGCCGCCTCTGGAGGCTGAGGCCTCCTACCCACAGGTGCCCTGTGCTGGTTCCGCCTGGATTCCATCACCAGGCTCCTCGAGACTTTTCCATCTTTATAGTGAAGGCCTCGACAGACAAACCTTCAAGCTGCGCACGTGCACCCGCCAGCGTCAGGCGTGACTGACCCCGCAGCTGGCCCTCCGTCTCCCGTCGCAGAGCACGTTCGCTCCCCATCTCCCTCCTCCTCTCCCTCCTCCAGTAAGTCACTCCTCCTGCCTGTTCCCTTGATGCCAGCCCCTGTGTGCCAGCTGTTGTGCTGGACTGCTGTGCTTTTCAAGATACTGTCCTGGAAGATTAAAAATGCTTTCTTTATTTTTTCTGTTTTTTTTTTTTTCTATGTATTATTTACAAGAAAAGTATTACAAGCCTATTACAGTACAGGACTATACAGCCAGTTGTGTTGGTTGGGAACCTGGGCTCACCTTTTCGGACTTAACAAGCATGCTCTCAGAATGGAACTCGTTCATATGTAGGGGACTTCCTGTACTTGTTTATGTTCAATGCGGCAGCACTGAAGTGACCGCTCAGGTTGATAAGCCTCCCTTGTTGGTTCCCCAGGGAAGAGGGAGGTCACATGGTGCAGCAGCTGACATGGTCAGGTCACACTGTAGGCACGCAGTCCTCTGGGATATCTTATACAGGTCTAGGGGGTCGATTCCCAAAAAACTAAAATCATTGCATCCAGTCCCATCACTTCATGGCAAATAGATGGGGAAACAATGGAAACAGTGGCAGACTTTTCTTGGGCTCCAAAACCACTGCAGATGGTGACTACAGCCATGAAATGAAAAGACGCTTGCTCCTTGGAAGAAAAGCTATGAGCAACCTACACAGCATATTAAAAAGCAGAGACACTACTTTGCCAACAAAGGTCCGTCTAGTCAAAGCTATGGTTTTTCCAGTAGTCATGTATGGATGTGAGAGCTGGACTATAAAGAAAGCTGAGTGCAAAAAAATTGATGCTTTTGAACTGTGGCATTGGAGAAGACTGTTGAGAGTCCCTTGCACTGCAAGGAGATCCAACCTGTCCATCCTAAAGGAGATAAGTCCTGAATATTCATTGGAAGGACAGATGTTGAAGCTGAAGCTACAATATTCTGGCCACTTGATGGGAAGAACTGACTCATTGGGAAAGATTGAAGGCAGGAGGAGAAGGGGACGACAGAGGATGAGATGGTTGGATGGCATCACTGACTCAAAGGACATGAGTTTGAGTGAACTCCGGGAGTTGGCGATGGACAGGGAGGCCTGGCGTGCTGCAGTCCGTGGGGTCGCAAAGAGTCAGACACGACTGAGCGGCTGGACAACAACAGGGGAACTTCTACATTTGAAGCCTGGTTAGCCTGTGTGTGTGCATGCATGTGGACATGTGTGCCCACAGTGAACATGACAGAGACTCAAAAGCAATCCATACGTGTCTCTTCCTGCTCTAACATGTAGGCATGTCCCTTTCCCAGCCCACTCCTCTCCCCTGGCTCCTCAAGATCCAGCTGCTCACCTGCTTGCTTGGGCTCAGCCGCCCTCCAAGGGATCCCACTGGCCCATCTGAGGACCCCTTCCGGGGTCCACACAAGCATCGCCAGCCTTCCTGCCCGCCTCCTCCACCCTCCATCTACCCCGTAGGATTGGGTGGCCCCCCCAGCTTCTCCCCCAGCTCTAGGTACCATCCTAACACCAGCACCTAGGAATCAGCTATTGATTTGTCTGACCCACCCCCCCACTGGACCTGTGGTTCTCTACTGGGGCAACTCAGCCCTTCAGGAGGCCTCTGGAATGCCTGGAGACATACTTGGTTGTCACACCTGGCCACTGGGCCACTGGCATGAACTGGGGGGAGTCAGGGATGCTCTCAAACCTTGTATGATACAAACGACAGCCCTGCCCCTGCCCCACAGAGAGAGAGAGTCCCTCCAAAATGGTATGGAGACCCTCCCCCCCCAATAAGCTGTCAGGAGGGCTGAAGCTCAGAAAGCCTGCTGTCCTGGACGGGTCCCCTGACCTTCTCATCCCTGCAGTTGATGCTGTTGGATAGAGACCCCACTAACCTGGACGATCGTGGAGTGCGGGTGGAACGGAGTCACAGCCCTCATCACGTCATTTTGTTTGCCTGATTTGTCACAACGTCACCGTCACGTTGAACATTGTCGTGAACATTGTCGCGAGGCCACCCCTCTGCACCGTGAAAGTCTTGTCTGTGCCGAGTGAACAGGTTCGGTGTTTAGACCCAACTCTTTGGCCAAAGCTTAGACCTTTTCCAGTTGTTATTAGCTGAAGCTGTACTTTATTTCATTTAATTTCCTCCCTGAATAGGTCAGTAGAACTGCCCAGAATTACAGGCAAGCCAGTCTATTCTTCAGACAGATAATAAGTGGCCTTGATGTAGGGATCATTCAATAAATATCATTTTTATTACAACTTCCATCAAATTATTCCTTTATTGGTCATTCAAAGTGTATTGAGTTGAAAAAAAACAAAACATTTAAATCAATACCATGAAGTCTTCTGGTGATGGATGGGAGGACCAGTGTGCCTCCTGCAGAGAGGAGTTGCTTGAATAAGGCAAGGTTCTTTCTAAACCCGCAGAGCAGTGACAGCATAGAAGACAGCGCAAGGTACATCTAGCTGTGAGGATGCCAAGCAGGAACGGAGAGATCCTCGCAGACGCCAGATACATGTGCGCAGCCTGGTCAGTCTTCTTCATCCCCCTGGATGATCTTAAGGATCTCTAACCATCATTTTCCATCTGCATGACTCGTGGGGAATGTCACCATTTCTCAGAAATAAAATTTACAAACTACATTATATTCAGCATGCTTAATAGGTACTCACAGTTTCACTTTTTGGGTTTTACTGAAATGGAATCAATTAAAAATCCTGACTCATTCCAAAAAGGATTCGAGGCAGCTGAAATAAGTGTATGTAATGTAAAATCAGTGATAAGATTAAGACGGTTGTGAGACAAAGGTAAAAGGAAGTCAGTCGTCACACCAACACATAAAAGTGTACAGAAAAGTCTTGTATGGCTGCTAAAGGTAGTTCAAACCTCAGGGGTCATTGTTTCTTGTTACAAAGCAGAGAGGAAGTGGCCAAATACACAGTCACAGTGTTCAAAAGTTAAAGCACAGACGTCCAGTGAAAATAATCATTAGTATAAGAAGGGCTTCTGTCAACCATCTCCAAAAAGGATGAAAATAAGTCCATCCTAAAGGAAATCAACCTGAATATTCATTGGAAGGACCGATGCTGAAGCTGAAGCTGAAGCTCCCATACTTTGGCCACCGGGTGTGAAGAGCTGACTCATTGGAAAAGACCCTGATGCTGGGAAAGATTGAAGGCAGGAGGAGAAGGGACGACAGAGGACGAGATGGTTGGATGGCATGAATTTGAGTAAACTCTAGGAGACAGTGGAAGACAAGGAAGCCTGGCATGCTGCAGTCCATGGGGTCACAAAGAATCAGACACGATTAAGCGACTGAACAACAAGCTGTGCTAAGTTAAGAAAAGAACAGCTTCCATGAACCGAATTATAAGATACATTAAATCACTTTTAACTTAAGTGTGGCTTTCCTATTGCAGAATTCACAAAACTGCTAGCTTGTCAGCATCTTCCAAATCTAGTAGGACAGTGGCGGTCATTAAACATCCCAGAAAAGCCATTCAGGTTAACACCTGCAGAGCCCCCAGGCAGCCAAACATCTACGAGACGGCAGCTCACCTTCACTTCTGCGCCCGGTGCGGACAAGATACAAGTGGCGTTTTCCTCTGTAAACATTTGGTGACTAAGTTCAACGAAACCTGTCTTCCTTACCCCGCTGTAAGGGAGCTGAGACTCCCGATGTCTAAGCTGCAGGTCACAGAGCTCTCGTTGACCCCTGAGGAGTTGCCCATGAAGACACAGGGCTCTGTTATGGTGGGGGCTCCTTTCCGGGGGCCCTGGACCGCGACCCTGCGGGAAGAGGCACAGGCGGTGTGTTTCCGGGGCGTGTGTCCGGACGGCCACCCCCAGCCACAGGTGGCCATTGAGCCTCGGGTGTCAGTCTGCCCCCCTGGACACGCTCTGCAGGGTCAGATGCCCACAGGAGCTCTAAGGGCCGTTACCAAAGTGTCTGATGAAGTTAATTTCACCCACTTCTTTTTCCTTTTGTTAGTGTGTCTACTAACAAAAATAGAACATTTTGAAGTTCGGGTATGGCCCAGACTCTCATTTGTGTCCACACTGGTCCAGAGCTAAAATCTGGCTCCCAACCGGCTCTTCACTCAGGATATAAGAACTGCTGGTCCACGGCAGTAATAACTGGCATACCGATAATGAGATTTTTACCAGGAAGACACGTATCACCCCAAATCTCCAGCCCTAAGATGGAGAACATTATTAACATATTTTGATAACTCCTCTTCTCCTGTGTCCCTTTCAGTGTGTGTTTAAATAAGTGGGATAAAATGGCATATATCTTTGTATCTTTTTAAAAACTTAAGTTGTATCATGAATTTTATCCCCCCCAATACTACAGGTTTAAAAGCAATATTGATAGTGGCAGTATAGCCCCTTAATCATGTAAAAAGCATAATTTACTCAAGTGTATTTCTATTGTTTGACATTTATTGTAAATCATGTGCTTTTACGAGTAATATCACAATAAACATCCTTCTACACAGACGTTTCTATAGCTTAATTTTTTCTTTAGTATAGGCTCCTAATTACTGCATCAAGGGGGTTAAAATGACACTTTAAAGCCTCGTGATGTATATTGTCAAACCGCTTAGCAGATTTTTTTCTATCAGCAATATCTGAGCCTCAATTTAATTACATTTACACCAGTGCTGAACACCACAATTTAAAAATAGCTTCTTTTGGATTAGAAAAATAGCATGTCATCAATGTTTCATTTTCATTTCTTTGATTGTTGCTGAAAATGAATTTTTTAGTATTTATTATCAGAGAAGGCAATGGTGCCCAGCTCCAGTACTCTTGCCTGGAAAATCCCACGGATGGAGGAGCCTGGTGGGCTGCAGTCCATGGGGTCATGAAGAGTCAGACACGACTGAGCAACTCAGCAGCAGTAGCAGCAGCAGTATTTATTATATATTTTCCATATTGGGAGGAATTTACCTTTTGTTGTCCCTTTATTTTTCGGATGGGATATTGTATATTACTTATTGATATAAAAAGCCTTTTTATATTAAAGGATGAATTATCTGTTGTTATATATAAATGTTTCCCCAATTTGTCTTTTTAAAATTTAGTCCTATATTTCTCGTGTCTATATATCATTACTTTCCTTGTTTGAAAAGCCTGCTGCTGCTGCTGCTGCTAAGTCACTTCAGTCATGTCCGACTCTGTGCGACCGCATAGACGGCAGCCCACCAGGCTCCCCCGTCCCTGGGATTCTCCAGGCAAGAACACTGGAGTGGGTTGCCATTTCCTTCTCCAATGCAAGAAAATGAAAAGTGAAAGTGAAGTTGCTCAGTCGTGTCCGACTCTTAGCGACCCCATGAACTGCAGACCACCAGGTTCCTCTGTCCATGAGATTTTCCAGGCAAGCGTACTGGAGTGGGGTGCCATAGCCTTCTCCGTTGAAAAGCCTATGGGTCCTCTACTCTCAATTTCCTTTCATAGATTTCATACAGGGTTGGTTAAATACTCATGTATGTTTTCCTATCTTGTTAAAACTTTCACTTTTTCCATTTAAATTTCACTTTCACTTGGTCTGGAGCTGATGTCGGTGTGTGATAGAAGGCTGAGCTGCCAGAGGTTTAGTCACTGTCTCTTTCAGTGGAAAAGCCTTGATTATTACTGTTTGTCAATTTCTGTGGTGTGAGTACTCCCATCTGGCCAACTTCAAGCCATCACTGGTGCAGGGAAGGGAAAGGGTGCATGCAGTCAGCCCTGGTTCCAGCACCCCACTGATACAGAATTTCCCCCAATAGTGAGTCTTCCCAATGTATTTATTCAGTAGGCATTCTCTTCCCCTTTACTACAGAATGCATTCTGATATATTTCCTGGAGTGATTTATTCCATTTATTTTGCACCTTGAACACATTGGTAGCTCAGTTAATAGCTGTGAATGACCAGTCGGCTGACCTATCTTTGTATCCGATACGGCAAGTGCTTTGTTCCCCTCAGGTGGACTGAAGAGGCTCGGGTGGAGCTGACACCCGCCCCTCGCTCACCGCACTGGCTTCTGAAATGTCTTTGGCACCATCGCTTGTTCTTCTTTGTGGTGATGGTCAGAGTCATTTTCTGACGTTTCAAACCAGGTCTTCCTGAAATCACGCTAAATCTAGAATCATTTGGTTTGGCACCTTTACAAACTCAGCTTTAGATATCACTGTTCACCTCTTCCTACTTCACTTTGCAAATGTCTGCTATCGTCCCCCCGCCCCCCACAGTGGAAACAGTGAGAATCAAAAGGAGGGAGTGGGAAAGAGGGTGTGACGGAACGCGATGGGCGGCGCAGAGATCAGGTCGCGTCTGGCAGAGCTGGAGCGGCAGGAAGGGGGAGACACCTGCCCTGCAGGTGCCCTCTGCGGAAGTCTGTCCTGAGACCCTGGGGGAGGGCCCCTGGCAGTGTCACTTCTGTCATCCTCAGAATCACTGAGGATTCAGGAAGGAGGATGTCTTGGTCACCACTGGTTGGAACTGCTGTCTTTTTCTACGGCCTCTGCCTCTTCATCACACATTCCCTTGTGTTCTGTGGGGTCAGGGTGGCGCCATAGACTTTTAGGGGCCCCCCGAGGCAAAGCTGGGCTGGGTTCCTGGGGTGGATGCCGTGTTTCGCCGCCGCCCTGGTGAAGGGTGCCGTAGGGTGCCTCCTGGCCATCCAGCTATAGAAATGGCTTCTGAGATTGCTGCCACCCATGGTGACAACGTGCAGAGCATCCTGGGACAGCATGGTGCCCCAAGGGGCCGAGGCCCCGAGACGGTGCCCTGTGCCCCACACAGCTGCCGCAGGACAACTGGGTGGTGTGAGAAGCCGGGTTCAGCCTGTGTGGAGCCTCGGGAAGCTAGTTTACAGAAATGTCTTGCAGCCATCAGATGTTTAAGCCAGGATGAGCGTGGAGCATGCCTGTCTCTTTTGAGGCGTGATCAAACCCTGGCTTCCTTCATGGCGAGAATATGCTTTCCAGTATACCATCGATGAACTTAAATGCAGTATCCATCCTTTTGACTACCTTGCTGTAAACTGCATGAAGTCATATATTAGAACCTTTACAGGGCTTGTGTGGAACCACGTATTTTTGGCATTCCAACTCACCGTATCTCATCGTAGCATATCCGATGCATCTCATTGACTTATTCCGCCTGTTCCCCATAAAATGTCATAAACAGTTGCCACCAACACAGTGGAACGGTGTAAAGAAATGTGTTCCAATGACAAAAATCATAAACACACTCATAAATAAGTCAATAAGAAATTTAATTACTCAATTAAACAGCCCAGTGGAGCATAGCAGCAGTTTTAAAATGCATTAGGATTGCTCTTGTGTGTGATTTAATTCCCTATAAATTTTGTATCTTTTTCATATTGACCATAACAAATAGAATTTAATGGGAAGGGATGATCCCAGTGGAAGATTCAAACACAAACTGAAGCAGAGAAGACTGCCAGTGCTTCCAAGTGTCAAAGCCTCTCATTCTATCCCCAAGTAAACACAGACTCTGAGGGCCCTTCCCTGGCGGTCCAGCAGGAATCTGCCTGCCAAGGCAGGGGCACAGGTTTGATCCCTGATGAGGCAGCTAAGACCCCACATGCCACAGAGAAGTTAAGCCCAACTAGTGAGCCCACCTCGCCCAAAGTAAAAAAAAAATAAAATTAAAAAAATAAAGATTCTGCAGTCACAGCGATGAAACATCTCAACATCCAAAAATAAAGACAATAAAAAATCATAGCAGAAGAGCTAGAAAAAGAATCTTCCTAAACAAGAAACAAAAAGGCAGAAGATGAAAGCAACATAAAGAAGGACAATCTGTACAAAGACAGGGCGGCTGCTACGCCCGTGTTTCAAGAGGCGACCCCAAAGTGTGCAGCCAAGAGCTGAAGGAAAAGCTGTTACAAAGGTGTGTGGCCGAGTTAGCAGAGAAAAACCTCATGTTGTTTTTCAGTTTCGTGGTGTCTGTCGTATTTGTTAACATCTAAAAACTTGCAATTGATTGTGACTCTTCTCTCATTCTAAATAAAGGCCTACATTCATACTGAACTTTGTATTTACAGTTTGCATTAGTTTCTAAAGGACATCACAGACTCCGTAAGCCTTAGCCCCCTTGAAGCTGGGGTCTTCCTTAGTTAGGAGGGTGTAAAGGTTTAGAAGCCTGGACTGGACTTGTTAGTAAGGATGGTCTTTGCCAGTGAACAGGGTCCGGGCCCAGCTCTGGTGAGGCTCTGCCTCCCCGCCCGGCCTGCCCTCTCCTGCCCTCGCACGGCTTCTCCAGCTTCTGGGTCTGCTCAGGGCACTCGGTTGTCCTCTGGAAGCTGGAGAGAACGAGGCTGGGAAGATGCTAGACAGGTGGCCCTAAGGCCTTAAACCCTTCCTCCGTCTTCTGCCTTGGTGTCCCCCTCTGTTTTTGTTACTTCTTTTCTTCTAGCACCACCTCAAACTGCCCTCCAGTCTACTTGCAGGGGGCTTCCCCGGTGGCTCAGACTGTAGAGAATCCGCCTGCAATGCAGGAGAGCCGGGTTTGATCCCTAGGTCGGGAAGATCTCCTGGAGAAGAAAATGGCTACCCACTCCAGTATTCTTGGGCTTCCCTGGTGGCTCAGCTGGTAAAGAATCTGCCTGCAATGTGGGAGACCTGAGTTTGATCCCTGAGTTGGGAAGATCCCCTGGAGGAGGGCATGGCAACCCACTCCAGTATTCTTGCCTGGAGAATCCCCATGGACAGAGGAGCCTGGTGGGCTACAGTCCACAGGGTCGCAAAGAGCCGAACTCGCCTGCTGCTGCTAAGTCGCTTCAGTCGTGTCCGACTCTGTGCGACCCCATAGATGGCAGCCCACCAGGCTCCTCCATCCCTGGGATTCTCCAGGCAAGAACACTGGAGTGGGTTGCCATTTCCTTCTCCAGTGCATGAAAGGGAAAAGAGAAGGGAAAGTCACTCAGTCGTGTCCAACTCTTAGTGACCCCATGGACCGCAGCCCACCAGGCTCCTCCATCCATGGGATTCTCCAGGCAGGAGTACTGGAGTGGGGTGCCATTGCCTGAGTGACTAACACTGCTTGCAATACATCACACAGTCCAGACCTAAGCAACTGAAGCGCCAGACTGTCCCCAGCCCTGGCAATAAGACCACCTGGGGCAGAGAGAGGGTCATTCCTGGGCTCCTGAGGACCGTGCCCCCTCCTCCCGGGTGTCCAGCAAGCGGCTGAGAGTGGAACCCGATTCTTTTCCCTGAGCATCCAAGTCCTTAGGTCAGCCATCGCACGCCAGTGGCCAGGCCCTCGCCCCTCCTCCCGCATCCACACACTCTCTGTTGCCGCGCTTGTCCCCTTTCTAGGCTCCACTCCGAGGAAGCCCTGCTTGTGTCAGTGTGTTGCTGGGATGCCGGGCTGAGCCCTGCCCCCTGCCCCAAGCAAAGGGGCTCCCTGCCCAGGACTGCAGCGGGAGCCCGCCCAGTCTGTCCCTGGGGCCACCCCTCCTTCAGGTGGCCCGACAGACAGCCCCACATGGATGACGGAGAGAGCCCATGGACCACCACCAAGACTGTGTTCCAAATGGCAGCCTCACATGAGGTCCAGCTCGCAAGACAACGTGGAGGAACCTCAAAAGCGTTGTTAATGGCTACCCACTCCAGTATTCTTGGGCTTCCCTGGTGGCTCAGCTGGTAAAGAATCTGCCTGCAATGTGGGAGACCTGAGTTTGATCCCTGAGTTGGGAAGATCCCCTGGAGGAGGGCATGGCAACCCACTCCAGTATTCTTGCCTGGAGAATCCCCATGGACAGAGGAGCCTGGTGGGCTACAGTCCACAGGGTCGCAAAGAGCCGAACTCGCCTGCTGCTGCTAAGTCGCTTCAGTCGTGTCCGACTCTGTGCGACCCCATAGATGGCAGCCCACCAGGCTCCTCCATCCCTGGGATTCTCCAGGCAAGAACACTGGAGTGGGTTGCCATTTCCTTCTCCAGTGCATGAAAGGGAAAAGAGAAGGGAAAGTCACTCAGTCGTGTCCAACTCTTAGTGACCCCATGGACCGCAGCCCACCAGGCTCCTCCATCCATGGGATTCTCCAGGCAGGAGTACTGGAGTGGGGTGCCATTGCCTGAGTGACTAACACTGCTTGCAATACATCACAAGGTCCAGACCTAAGCAACTGAAGCGCCAGACTGTCCCCAGCCCTGGCAATAAGACCACCTGGGGCAGAGAGAGGGTCATTCCTGGGCTCCTGAGGACCGTGCCCCCTCCTCCCGGGTGTCCAGCAAGCGGCTGAGAGTGGAACCCGATTCTTTTCCCTGAGCATCCAAGTCCTTAGGTCAGCCATCGCACGCCAGTGGCCAGGCCCTCGCCCCTCCTCCCGCATCCACACACTCTCTGTTGCCGCGCTTGTCCCCTTTCTAGGCTCCACTCCGAGGAAGCCCTGCTTGTGTCAGTGTGTTGCTGGGATGCCGGGCTGAGCCCTGCCCCCTGCCCCAAGCAAAGGGGCTCCCTGCCCAGGACTGCAGCGGGAGCCCGCCCAGTCTGTCCCTGGGGCCACCCCTCCTTCAGGTGGCCCGACAGACAGCCCCACATGGATGACGGAGAGAGCCCATGGACCACCACCAAGACTGTGTTCCAAATGGCAGCCTCACATGAGGTCCAGCTCGCAAGACAACGTGGAGGAACCTCAAAAGCGTTGTCAGGCTCCGGGAAAGACGTTGGGCCCTTAGGCCATGTGTTATGATTCCATGGATGAGAAGCGTCCAGAAGAGGCGATCCACAGGGGCAGATGGAGATGAGCAGGGGTGGGGGCGGTGGGGGAGGGGGCGATGCTCACAGTGCCAGGGTTTCTTTTCCAAGGGATGACTGTGTCCTCAGTTTGCTCGTGGTGATGGCCGAACAGCTGTGAGTATTTTAACCCCACTGGATCGGACACTTTAAATGAAGAAAATGTATGGTATGTGGATTACATCTCAATAGAGCTGTTAAAAAAAAAAAAAATCAAAGCAGCCTTGGCTCAAATGAGACTTGGAGTGGAGTGACAACAACCGGCAGGAAAAGACCCCTGGGCACCAGGAGCTCAGCCTTCAGTGAGCGGGAGCGGGGTCACGAGCCGTTCCTGGCCCTCTGCAAAGCCGGTGCTCCACGGCCGGCCAGCGACCTCGGGTCCCAGAGGAGACCCCCCTCTTCCACTGCTGCCGTTCTGCGTTGCCAGCCCCTCCAGCCTGCCTGGACTCCCTTCCTAAAGAAGGAGCCCCCCGTGAAGGTCTGGGTGCTCCAGCCAGGAGGGAGATGGCCCAGGCCTTCGAGGCTGAATAAGCACAGGTTTCCAGGACACACACAGGCTCTGGGCCCTGGGACACGGCATCCTGTCCCCTCCCCGCACCCCACCCCTGCATGCAGCCGGCTTGGCCAGGAATCGGGAGGACAGAGGGGAGGCTAGAGGGGGACTCACGCTGCCCCTCCCGCTCGACCACAGGCCCTCCCTGCTCTGATTCTCCATCCAGGGTGCAGGGGCCCTGGTCTCCCAATGTGTCTGGACCCTGAGGGCTCTCAGCCCGGCTGCCCAGGAGGC
This sequence comes from Madoqua kirkii, assembly GCA_006408675.1. Classification (NCBI taxonomy): domain Eukaryota; kingdom Metazoa; phylum Chordata; class Mammalia; order Artiodactyla; family Bovidae; genus Madoqua; species Madoqua kirkii. The sequence continues at coordinate 13,115 of SJYC01123629.1, read as the reverse complement.
TGTCCTCTGGGAGGGACTGGACGAACTGGAGAGAGACCAGGGCCAGATGCCAGCTGTCACCGTCACGGTGGGGACCAGGCAGCATGTTATCTCCAGCCCCACCTCTGGGCTGTCCTCCCGGCACTGAGGGACCCCAGGGCCAGGCATGGGGGGAACCGGGGCAGGCAGCCCACGCAGCTTCCCGTCCCAGGGGCTCAGTGGATGCCAGTCCACAGGAGACCCGGCGCGGCAGGGGGCAGGCAGCGGGGCAGATGAGCAGACGAGAGGGGTGTGTCTGCTGACTGCTGAAGGTGGGAGCGGGTGGGGCGGGGGCTGAGGCCAGGCCCGTCTGCGTGGACCGTGGGCCGTGCTCCCGCAGGGCTGAGTCTGCAGGTGTGGCCTGGAGCAGGGCCGACTGCCCCTCCTGCGTCATCACAAACGGTTGAGCAAATGAAGTTGCCAGGCCCTTGTAAGCCGGGCCTTGAAAAGACCTCCAAAAACAAGCAGCTTCCACTCCCACGGGCCTCTGAAATCGTCACCGCTTTGTGCAAACACCCTTTGAAGCCATTGCTGTACCTGGCTTGTCTGTAAATTAGATGTTGTTTTGGTTTCTCTGCTGCTCTGACCGGGAAGACTCTCTTGACAAAGCAGGAGCGGCTATCAATGCGCTCGCCTTTAAATGGGCCCGGCGCAAACCAAACACCGCAAGCGCTAGCGAGGCTCCCTCCGCGCCGGGACGGGACTCCATTGTTGTGTCTCTGAAACGCGGCGACTTCTCCTTTGAAACGCCTCACACTTCCAACTTGCAAGAAAAACAAACTCTGCTCACCAGAAGGCCTGATCCAGGCCCGGTTGTCCCACGAAGCACTTATGAGTTAATTGCCTGTACCTTTCAAAGGCCCCTTTTGTCATCCTGAGTTGCAAGCGGGACCGATTTAGGGCAAAATGGAGAATTCAGTTTTCTGATGAGTCACCCTTCTGGTCTCTCCTGCATGCAGTTTTCTAAGTGAGGCCTGTTTTTTTTTTTTTTTTAATCTTTTTTGGGGGAAGGTCACCCCAAAGACAGAGAGGTTTACGGGGGCCTCGGCCAGGCTGGGCGCGGTTGGACTTGGCTGCCTGCCCCAGCTTGTCCCTCTTGATGGCGCGGGGGCTGGAGGAGCCCATGGCCACCTGCGTGCTGGGGGTGGGTGGTGCCTGGTGGCTGTGCCCACGAACTGCTCGAGGCTGGAGCGGGAGGAAGCCCTGAGGCCACGTCCTGAAGGGTTCCTGGGCTCTTGCGGTTGGAGAGACAAGGGGTGCAGGCCTCGTGGGGTGACAGCTGGAAGACCCAGGGCACCCCCGCAGGTGAGGTGTTTGGAGAAACACGACTGGAGAGCGAGGGGCTTTGACAGACATTGACTCTTGAGCAGAGGTATTTATTTTGTACTCTGTGACTTAGTGGAGCCCTGCGAAAGGGGATCCCTGCCATTTAATTATTTATATTGCTTCTCCCTCGTGGCTCAGATGGTAAGGAATCTGCCTGTAATGCAGGAGACCTGGGTTCAGTCCCAGAGTTGGGAAGTTCCCCCAGAGAAGGAAATGGCAGCCCACTCCAGTATTCTTGCCTGGAGAATCGCACGGGCAGAGGAGCCTGGTGGGCTACGTCCCTGGGGTGGAAAAGGGTTTTTTTTTTTTTTTTTTTAATCTTTTTTGGGGGAAGGTCACCCCAAAGACAGAGAGGTTTACGGGGGCCTCGGCCAGGCCGGGCGCGGTTGGACTTGGCTGCCTGCCCCAGCTTGTCCCTCTTGATGGCGCGGGGGCTGGAGGAGCCCATGGCCACCTGCGTGCTGGGGGTGGGTGGTGCCTGGTGGCTGTGCCCACGAACTGCTCGAGGCTGGAGCGGGAGGAAGCCCTGAGGCCACGTCCTGAAGGGTTCCTGGGCTCTTGCGGTTGGAGAGACAAGGGGTGCAGGCCTCGTGGGGCGACAGCTGGAAGACCCAGGGCACCCCCGCAGGTGAGGTGTTTGGAGAAACACGACTGGAGAGCGAGGGGCTTTGACAGACATTGACTCTTGAGCAGAGGTATTTATTTTGTACTCTGTGACTTAGTGGAGCCCTGCGAAAGGGGATCCCTGCCATTTAATTATTTATATTGCTTCTCCCTCGTGGCTCAGATGGTAAGGAATCTGCCTGTAATGCAGGAGACCTGGGTTCAGTCCCAGAGTTGGGAAGTTCCCCCAGAGAAGGAAATGGCAGCCCACTCCAGTATTCTTGCCTGGAGAATCGCACGGGCAGAGGAGCCTGGTGGGCTACGTCCCTGGGGTGGAAAAGGGTCGGAGACGACTGAGCCACTCACACGATACGGCTACTACTGTTGCTCCCCTGAGACGCCACACCCGGGGCCCGCAAGCCTGTGGCGTCCCTGGCGTGTCCAGCGCCCCTCCAAATGCTTGGAGGCATCCTGGGATAGGGCAGGACAGTGTCCCTCAGAGCACCAGCATTTTACTGAGCCCAGAGCCGCAGTTAATTGCACAAGACCGTAGATGGACTGGGTGGACACAGGCCTTCGGAACGCTGTGGGGGAGGGGCTGCTGGTCTCAGTGAGCAGCGTGGGGCTGTGGCCCCTGAGCCTAGGGATCGAGGTAACACGTCCCAGGCCGAGGAGTTGTGCGGAGGCCCTTGGGTGGGGAGGTGAGGCTGGAGGGGAGAAGGTCAAGGTTCTCTGTCCTCTGGAGACCTCGAGGCTTCTCCGTGGCCTGTGGGCATGGCCTCCACCAAACCTTCTCAAAGGAAACTCTGTGCACAGCCAGGTGAAGACAGCTGTTACTAGATTTCAAAGTGAGCTATCCACCATCTCCTCCTCCAAAGGTGCTGGCGCTGTAACAGGACGGAAGCCTTAGGATGGATTGCTGAGCCCCGAGATAGGGTTTCTGAGACCCCATGTTGGCCGGGGAGGTGGCTTGGGCATCGGCCAGAGGGATTTCCTTGGTGCTAGAAGTTGCCTCATGCGGGCTATTGCCTCCTTGTCTACCACCGAGACCAGCTGTGAAGGGAAAATAACAACAGATATTTGCTCTAGAAGTTGTCTTTGGCAAAACTCCATGCGCTCTTACGACTAGCCTCCACTAGCTACAGCATCGCTGTCACCCTCCCGGGCCGGCTGTCGTGGCGTCAGAAGAATGTGCTGCGCTGTCTGCCTAGGATGAGCCAAGAAAGTTCCAGCTTGGAGGGAAATTTGGGAGCAGCCTCTGGTCCTGGCCCCACTTTGCAGACAAGGAAACTGAGGCCGGAGGAGGACTAGCGGCCTTCCAGCTTTGGACGTGGCAGAAAAGGGACCAGGGTCTTTGGATTCCTCGTCCCATTCACTTTTTATGACATCAGTTTTAATTCAGCATTTTCTGTTTCTGCTGGGAGGAATGTACAGCTTCATCCTGAGAGCCACGCTGGATTTTTCACTGAGAGAAATCTAAGGGGAAATCAGGACGTTGTGGAGCTCAGGAGACCCCAGGAACGATGTGGGCTCTGTGTCTTCAGTTGGTACAGTTGTGCCTCCACCTTGCTGGTGGCAAACCTGGGTATGGAGAACGTCAGCGCGGCAAGGGTCTGCGGGCTGGTTCTCAGAACTGAGTTGGAAACGGAGCCCCTCCATCACCCATGGCTGCACAGCCTCTCGCCAGTTCCACACCACCCTTCGGGAAACCCAGGGCGTCTGCCATCGGGATGGGCCGCGGGGAAGGCTGGGACACTGCGTCTCGCTTTGTTGTGTATTTTGCGGGCTTGTCTCTCTCCGGTGCGTAGGAAGAAAGGCAAGACGCCGGTGCCTCCGAACATCACTTAACAGATGCTTGAGAGGCTCTGGTCTTAGCACAAAGCCGGGCTCCTCGGCAGACAACCACAAGAAAGAGGTGGCAGGCACCGCGTTGCCCTTAATTCTGGAGCAAACACAATGGTATTTTTTTAAGGATAATGTTGGGGTAGAGAATGAGACTGCTAATTTCTTTTGGGAGACACGGGAGGAAAAGAAGAATAGAGAAGAATTTATTTTGGCAACAGTGCTTGACTTCTTTTTACAAAGAAAGTTAAGGCCGTAATTCCCCCAGGTGCAAACGCTGTCGCCTGAAAAAAACCTTCCTTAAAATATATTGAGTCAGAGAGAAAGATAAGCAAAGAGGAAATGGACCTGTGGCTGGATCTAATGGCTTTGGGGTTTTATCTTTTTAATGAGACCTGAAAAATTGGATGGTGGTAAGGAAACATTTCAATTTCACAAATCTGAATATTGTGTGACTGGAAGACGTGGGCAGTAAGTCATCTTTCTGAGAGTGAAGTTGACACGGGGACCAGTCTTTTCATTTTCGTGCAGGGAAGGCGTCTTGGGGCGGGGGAATCCTGGGGGGTGGGCAGAGGGCTGGGCTCTGGTCTCAGCTGCTTCTTCCTGCTCTAGATTGGAGGGCATCCTGTCCTAAATTACCTTAGGCTACCTACAGATGAGAGTTGGACTATAAAGAAAGCTGAGTGCTGAAGAATTGATGCTTTTGAACTGTGGTGCTGGAAAAGATGCTTGAGAGTCCCTTGGACTGCAAGGAGATCCAACCAGTCCATCCTAAAGGAGATCAGTCCTGAGTGTTCATTGGAAGGACTGATGCCGAAGCTGAAACTCCAGTACTTTGGCCACCTGATGTGAAGAGCTGACTCATTTGAAAAGACCCTGAAGCTGGGCAAGATTGAGGGCAGGAGGAGAAGGGGACGATAGAGGATGAGATGGTTGGATGGCATCACTGACTTGATGGACATGAGTTTGAGTGAACCCTGGGAGTTGGTGATGGACAGGGAGGCCTGGCGTGCTGAGGTCTGTGGGGTCACAAAGAGTTGGACATGACTGAGCGGCTGAACAGAACCTACATGCTAGCTGGTAAACGGCGATGCTGGGGAGTGTTCCCCGGGGATGCGGAGGATTCTGACTGAGGTGTCCTGCCTGCAGGCCTGCCTCTGAGAATGGATGCTGGACTCGGGTGCTCACAACCCTGGCCTTCCTTTGGGCCCGCCACCCTTAGCCCCTATCACCTATGAGCTGGAAGATGGAGTGGGGCTTCCTTGTCAGGGTACCACTTCTTCTGCGATGAACTTGACCTGCTTCGGATGTAGCAAGCAGCAGCCTTGGCCAACTGATGAGAACCCCCGGTGCCGGCTCCAGCCGAGACCACGTGCAACTGCCTTGGCTGTGCTCCCTGCCCTTCTCCAGGAGGGTGGCCCGCACGGTGGGCCTTTCCCAAAGGCGTCGTGGAACTGGCGCAAGCCCTCAACTTCCACACAGAATTCCGAACGGGAGATGCTGACCTGCATCGTCCAAGCAGGCATACCGCTCCCCTAGCTCTTCCATCCCCCTGACTTACGGAACTCGGGTCTCCCCAAGGCCTCCACTGCACCCTTCACCCGTGCGCCACTGGCCCCTCCCCTCGTCCAAGCCCCCGCACTTTCACATGTGCCTAAGGGTGGGCTCCAGCGGCCTCAGCACTTGTCACAGGACAAGACGAGTCAGCCCAGGCCACAGCTGGCCACGGCTCGGGCTACCTTGGATCACATTTTTGGTTATTCAGCAACCAAGAAATGAGGCGTCCAGAGCTGGCACCCTGGCTGCCAAATGCACTTTAGAGAATTTTAATTTCAGATCCTGAGCTAGGACTTTCAGCTAAAGAACAGCCATGTCTTATTTTAGACAAATAAGCCAGAACGGATAATGATGAAACTCAGGGCGATGGACGTCTGGAGGTGAGCTCTCTGTTTCGGCTGCTCTCTACAGCAGATGGAGAGTTTCTTTATCCACTGTTAGAAATTGCTGAGCCCACTGAGTAGAAACGTTTGGGCTGTAAGTTTAGAAGCCAGATGAGCAGCCCCTGACACCAGCGTGGACAGTCACAGGAAGTCAGGGCGGCTGTGGGTTCAGGGCATCATCTGAGGATAAGAGGCGACACGTCATGGTTGGCGGTGGGGGCCCTCTCCAGGCTCAGGGTCTCTGCCTCAGGAGACGGCCCCATCATGACGCCAGCCAGAACCGCGGTGGCTAAGGCCTGTGCTTCCTCCTTTCTAAATCGTTTCCTCACCCGCTGTGCCTGGAGTGTTGCTCCAGCTCATTCACACACCTCTTCCTTCCACCACCTCCCCTACCCATCAGACAGCTGCTGGCGGGACCTTCCCCCTGAATCCGGAGCATGCCACTCACTTCCTTCGAGGTGTTTTGAGGGTAATGCCAGCTCTGGACTTTGGGGACTAGGGCCCCAAGCCCTCTCCTGTCTGCACACAGCTCACCCTCTTCCCAGGACCTGCTTTTTCAAGTGGTCCTGTACTCCAGGTGTCACGTGTGGGTGTGGGAGGTGGACCATGAAGGCTGAGCGCCGAAGAATTGATGCTTTTGAACTGTGGTATTGGAGAAGACTCCTGAGAGTCCCTTGGACTGCAAGGAGAGATCCAACCAGTCCATTCTGAAGGAGGTCAGTCCTGGGTGTTCATTGGAAGGACTGATGTTGAAGCTGAAACTCCAGTACTTTGGCCACCTCATGTGAAGAGCTGACTCATTGGAAAAGACCCTGATGCTGGGAGAGACTGGGGGCAGGAGGAGAAGGGGATGACCGAGGACAGTTAGATGGCATCACTGACTTGATGGACAGAAATCTGAGCAACTCTGGGAGACAGTGGAGGACACAGGAGCCTGGCGAGCTGCAGTCCAGTGGATCACGAAGAGTCGGACTCAGTGACTGAACAGCAGAAGGCCCTGCTTCACCTCTGATCCCCTGTGGAGCGTCTCTGCTCTTCTTGTACTCAGCTCAGTGAGTGGCACTCCGTCTTGCTCCCTGTGACATCCCAGGTGGACCTCCATGCCGCACATCAGGTTGCCTTTGTTAGGAAACCTCTTCCACTGACTCACAGGTCTCTCGGCCGACCACAGGCTTCTGGAAGGAGAGACCTGGTCCATCATTAGCCTCTTTGAACTGAGTACCTCATCTGTGCCGAGCGTGGTGATGGGTACTGGCTGCAGAGTGGTGAACTGGGAGGCAAGTGGCCATGCTCCCCGCTTCCCGCACAGGGCTGAGTTGCTCTGGTCACGGAAACAGGGGCAGAAGGATCCGTGTGAATTTCTGGCCGGGGACGTGGAAGCCCTCGGACATCTCCTCCCGTTCCCGTCTGTCCTGGTGAGTATGGGTCCACAGAGCGCTGGAGCCGTGTTGCCCCGTGGAACCCAGCCTAGGAGAGAGAGGAGCCCCTTAGGGACCAAAGCAGTGCGTCAGGACATGTGTCCCCAGTCGTCCTAGTCAGAGGACAGATGAGAAGCAAGAACAGGACAGAACAGAGAATTTCAGGTGAGTCTGCAGGGGACTGAAGCTGGGTTACAGAGAGAAGCCGAGGGGCTTCCTCAGCTGGTGTGGCTGGAGGTGCGGCTGCACCTGACCGTGGTGGGGTGTGGGCGGAAGGCTCTGAATGGTGAGAGGAAGCTTTGGTGCTAAAATCCGGGGCAGGAGCCCGACAGCTGGAGAAGAGCTCACGCAGATGCCAAAGGAAGGGACAGAGGCAGAGCGCAGAAAACCGGAAGACGCCCAGTGTCACCGGGTTGCTGGGAGAGGGGAGCACAGAGGGCGGGGAGGGTGGAATTGGGAAGGAAGTGAAGGCTGAGCCACAGGGGACTTTGTTTCTGGTCTAAGGAACTCAGACCTCATTCCGTCCTTTCGTGGCATGCAAGATGTTAGTTCTCTGACCGGGGATCGAACTCGAGTCCCCTACAGTGGAAGCATGGGTACTAACCACTGGACCACCAGAGACCTGCCTTCAGGTGGCTTCACCTCACTGATCTCCTCGCTGTGTGATATTTATTGTTGTGTGTGTCTAATTTTGTATTTTTTAACTCCTACACAGAGGCTTCCCTGATATCTCCTTTGGTAAAGAATCCACCTGCAATGCAGGAGACCTCGGTTTGATTCCTGGGTTGGGAAGATCCACTGGAGAAAGGATGAATTACCCACTCCAGTATTCTTGGACTTCTCTGTGGCTCAGCTGATAAAGAATCCGCCTGCAATGCCGGAGACCTGGGTTTGATCCCTGGGTTGGGAAGATCCCCTGCAGAAGGGCAAGGCTACCCACTCCAGTATTCTGGCCTGGAGAGTCCCATGGACTATATACAGTCCATAGGGTTGCAAAAAGTTGGACATGATTGAGTGACCTTTACCCCATCCGTCCCTTGATTCTCTGAGGCTCAGTCTAGCTCGCAGCACCTAGGGGATGCCCGCACGGTTGGGGGTCCTTGGCTGCCTTGACTGTCAGCTGTGTTTTGATTTGGGGTCACGCCCTCGATAGAGGAGACTGTCAGGGCCCGGGGGTGCCTGGGGTGGCAGAGCACATAGGGCAGGAAGCCATGTGGAACAGTCGCTGAAACCGTCTGAGAAAGTGACAAGTAACTGTTGGGCAAACGGAGGTAAGTGGCCAAGCCGCCAGCATGCCAGGGCGGGCAGAAGGAGCCGCATCTCTGGAAGAAGATGCTGGACAGACATCGGAGCAAGAACGGGCACCTGGGGCAGCAGGCTCCAGGAGGGGCCCGTCCTTGGACCGTGGGGCTCAGAAGCTGTGTGGCCTGGAACGCCTGGCCCCCTTCTGTGATCGTAGGAATGGGCGTCCTCCAGCAGAGTGACCCAGAGAGACTGGGCTGTGTTTCCCTTCCTGGGGAGGCGTCGCTGTCGGAGCCGCGCTGGACCCGCCCTGGTGTGGCGGGGGCCGGGGTCCCAGCCTGAGGCTGCAGTCTGCTTTCCACCGAGCTTTGCAGGAAGCTGGGCCCTTCCTACAAGGAGCATGCAGGGACCAGTCCTGCGTGAATAACGCTTTCAGTGAAATAACAGCTTCTCAATAGAGATATAACTCCCATGCGCTACTTACAAGTATATAAAGTGAAGTGACGGGAAAGGATTCAAAAGATGGGTTGTGTATGTATACAGAAAAGAAATCACTGAATTACCATACACTGCAGACTTCAAAGGAAAAGCACTGAAAGGACTAAGACAATGATTTTATATTATAATGGGCACCATTCACACAAAGATACATAGTCGCACTGAACTTTTCAGCGCTGAATTGAAGCTTTGTCTTTAAATAGATAAATTGTTAGCAATTCATGAGATGCTGACAGAGACAAAATGTAATAGGAAACCTATCATTAATATTTCTACCTGTGTTTGACGGATGAAGCAAATTTTAAAGAAAGATATGGAGAGATTTAACAAAGGAATTAAGAATGATTTAATATAGAAATTAATACCCTAGAGAAAATGTAACTTTTTGAAAGGACCGTGGAAAATTGGCTAAAATGCAGCAAGTGTTGTGCCATAAATAAAATCTCAAGCTGGAAGAGCAGGGTTTACACGGGCTGTGTCCCGGGACCACAACATGTGGACGCAAAAAGACAAGAAGAAAGGAGAGGAGAGGCAGCAACAAAGATGAAAATGCATGGAATCATGGGAAAACGGTGGCAGGAAGAGAGGAGGAGCAAACAGGGAAAAGAAAGAGTGAGGGAGGAAGGGAGGGGAGAAAGAAAGCATAGAGGAAGTGATGCTGACGGCAAGACAAGAACAAAGGAAAACTGCACTCACCAGCTATACCCTTGAACAAGTGCAGTTACGTCTTGAGCAATACAGGTCTGAGCTGCAGGGGCCACCTTATACGCAGATGTTTTCAGTAAGCGCATACCAGACGACACCACCTGCGGCTGGCTGAGTCTGAGGCTGCAGAACCGTGGATTCAGAGGACCATGGAGCATCTATTGATTTTCACGTTCTTGAGGCTCCAGAACAATCCCCCACAGATTCCAAGTGATGCTTGTAATGTGGCCTTTAATTAAATCTATAAAACGGGAGAAAATGTGAGGAGTGAGGATTAGATATTAATCATATGATACATTCAGTATTAGTTAGTGCATTTCTTGGCTTATTGTAATTGCTCAAAAATTAACTGCAAAGAATAGCACACACTAAATTCTATAGGGAAACTTTACTTATATAAATAGATGCGAGAATCTTAAGTAAAATATTCAGTTCAGTTCCGTCGCTCAGTCGCGTCCGACTCTTTACAACCCCATGAATCGCAGCACGCCAGGCCTCCCTGTCCATCACCAACTCCTGGACTCACGTCCATCGAGTCCATGATGCCATCCAGCCATCTCATCCTCTGTCGTGCCCTTCTCCTCCTGCCCCCAGTCCCTCCCAGCATCAGGGTCTTTGCCAATGAGTCAACTCTTCACATGAGGTGGCCACAGTACTGGAGTTTCAGCTTCAACATCATTCCTTCCAAAGAAATCCCAGGGCTGATCTCCTTCAGAATGGACTGGTTGGATCTCCTTGCACTCCAAGGGACTCTCAAGAGTCTTCTCCAACACCACAGCTCAAACACATCAATTCTCTGGCGCTCAGCTTTCTTCACAGTCCAACTCTCACATCCACACATGACCACAGAAAAAACCATAGCCTTGACTAGACGGACCTTAGTCGGCATAGTAATGTCTCTGCTTTTGAATATGCTATCTAGGTTGGTCATAACTTTCCTTCCAAGGAATAAGTGTCTTTTAATTTCCTGGCTGCAATCACCATCTGCAGTGATTTTGGAGCCCAAAAAATAAAGTCTGACACTGTTTCCACTGTTTCCTCATCTATTTCCCATGAAGTGATGGGACCAGATGCCATGATCTTCTCAACATCATTCCTTCCAAAGAAATCCCAGGGCTGATCTCCTTCAGAATGGACTGGTTGGATCTCCTTGCACTCCAAGGGACTCTCAAGAGTCTTCTCCAACACCACAGCTCAAACACATCAATTCTCTGGCGCTCAGCTTTCTTCACAGTCCAACTCTCACATCCACACATGACCACAGAAAAAACCATAGCCTTGACTAGACGGACCTTAGTCGGCATAGTAATGTCTCTGCTTTTGAATATGCTATCTAGGTTGGTCATAACTTTCCTTCCAAGGAATAAGTGTCTTTTAATTTCCTGGCTGCAATCACCATCTGCAGTGATTTTGGAGCCCAAAAAATAAAGTCTGACACTGTTTCCACTGTTTCCTCATCTATTTCCCATGAAGTGATGGGACCAGATGCCATGATCTTCTTTTTCTGAATGTTGAGCTTTAAGCCAACTTTTTCGCTCTCCTCTTTCACTTTCATCAAGAGGCTTTTTAGTCCCTCTTCACTTTCTACCATAAGGGTGGTATCATCTGCATATCTGAGGTTATTGATATTTCTCCTGGCAATCTTGATTCCAGCTTGTGCTTCTTCCAGCCCAGTGTTTCTCATGATGTACTCTGCATAGAAGTTAAATAAGCAGGGTGACAATATATAGCCTTGACATACTCCTTTTCCTATTTGGAACCAGTCTGTTGTTCCATGTCCAGTTCTAACTGTTGCTTCCTGACCTAAAATATTAGTAAACATTAATTTAGCACTATGTTGGAAGGAATGATGCTAAACCTGAAACTCCAGTACTCTGGCCACCTCACGTGAAGAGTTGACTCACTGGCAAAGACTCTGATGCTGGGAGGGATTGGGGGCAGGAGGAGAAGGGGACGACAGAGGATGAGATGGCTGGATGGCATCACGGACTTGAGGGACGTTAAGTTTGAGTGAACTCCGGGAGCTGGTGATGGACAGGGAGGCCTGCATGCTGCGATTCATGGGGTCACAGAGTCGGACACGACTGAGAGCCTGAACTGAACTGATGTTGAAAGACTAACTCACAAAGCCCAAGTTGTAGCGTGTTCTTACGATGCAGTATCGGTTGGCTCTGTTTTAGGTTAAATGTAAATTAATTCAGGTATTTCAAAAATACGTTGAAAATGCATTGATTAAAAATATCTATTTTGATTAAAATAGAAATCCTTCTTTGAAAACTAGGAATGTATCTCTGCAATCTGAAACAGAGCTATCTGAAAGCAATATCTGGTACTATAATTTATGGAGAGATAATATCATTAGTAATAATAATGCAAATAATAGTAATACATAAGAACATAATGCAGTAATAACCATATAATAATACAAATATGGCTACTGTAATAACTATTATTAACAATTATTTTTAAGGTTAAGATGAAGCAGTACAATAAGAAAATGAATCAAAACTATAAATATTGGAAAGTAAAGGAGCTGAACCACCACCCCAAAATTAATATGTTGAAACCCTAATGGCCACACTGCAGGATGTGATCTTGTTTGAAAACAGGATCTTTGCAAATTATCAAGTTAATATGAAATCACAGGGTGGACCCTTATCCAACATGACTGACGTCCTTCTCCAAAGGGTAAATTCGGATGTGGAGAGAGACATGTGCAGAGGGAGGAGGCCACGTAAAGATGAAGGCAGACGGGCTGGAGGTGGGGGGCGATGCCTCTGCGATCCAAGAAGCATAGAGGGCCCTGGGAGGCGGGCAGGAGCGTGGCACGTGGCTCCCTCGCAGCATCCCTCGCACAAGCCCAGCCTGCATCGTGACCTGGGACTTCGAGACTCCACAAGCGTGAGGCGACACATTGCTGCTGTTTCAGCCGCCCAGTCTGTGGCACTTTGTTCTGTGCTAGAAAACTAGTCCAGAAAGCGGGAAACACACTCCTATTACTTAAAAACCTACCAAATATTTCCTAAAAGTGCAAAATTATCAGCCAAAATCCTATGGAAACTACTGAATGAGATGAGGGAGTTTTCTAGATATAAAATCAATGTACAAATATGAGAGCTTACCAGGTTAAAAAGAGAGATCTCTCTCTCTTTTACAGGATAAAAAGAACAAATTTGAAAATACCATAGGAAAAAGATCTGACTTCCCGTGATTAAAAGCATGATGTAGAAGCAAATCATCGACTGGTCTTCAGTGATGTGTGTGATGAATGCACGGGGCGCAGTGTTTTGCAGCAGTTAGGGTGACAGACATATAAACAGCAACCAAAATAGATCTTAAAATATAGTTCTAGTGAAACCAGTGGGAAAATGAGTAAGATCTACGGCAACATTTTATACATTTAGAACAGGGAGGGAGAGAAGCAAAGTGCTCTTAGAGGAACACACGTGAAGAAAAGGGTGCAGGTTACACCCTAGAATGGTTATTTCCTCCAGAGATAAAGTAAACCAAGAGCTGGGTCCTG
>SJYC01123625.1:0-39514 GCA_006408675.1 Madoqua kirkii | reverse complement strand
GGGCCTGGGAGGGTGACTATGACCTGAGCATCAGGGGGGCTGGGGTGAGGACCACATGGACAGAAGGCGGGGGCCCGGGTTGCCGGCGTCCTTGGAGGCCCTGCCTTGGGTCTGGTGCCCTGGACGCGGGCTGAGGTCCTCTTCTGCTGCAGGGTCACGGAGGCCATGGGGACGAGAAGCAGGAGGCTCCTGGGGAAAGCAGCTGAGAGATGCCGGGTGTGCTGACTGCTCTAACCCATTGCTCATTGTTCCAAAGGCAGCGGGACGCACAGATGGGGCTGTGGCTGCAGGCAGAGGCGCGAAAGGAAAGCTGAGTTTCGGCGGGGAAGGCGCCAGCAACAGTCCACTCTTTAGCTGAGGTGTGGCCTGCGAGCCGTGAGGACTCACGCTCATGCCCTCCAACCCAGGACCATCTGCGTCCCCCTGGACAGCCGGCGCTCAGCGCTGAGAGTCACCTCTGGGTAGGATTCTTCAAAGAGAAAAGGAAATTAGGGCACAGTCAAGCTGCTCTGCTCACTGGAACATTAAGAGCTTCAAAGACTCTGTGTGTGCCTGCGTGATAAGTCGCTTCAGTTGTACCCGACTCTGGGCGATCCTACGGACTGTTGCCCCTCAGGATCCTCTGTCCACGGGAGTCTCCAGGGAAAATGCTATTTCACAGGTTTGTGTGGCTCCCAAGCTGACCACCTTTCAGAAAACACAGTTCAGTTCAGTTCAGTCGCTTAGTCGTGTCCACTCTTTGCGACTCTTCACAAATACAAGCTGGGGCAAACCAAGGCTTGAAACACACTGACCCTTCAGTGCAAAATAAACAAGTTCTCCGTGCGTCTCCAGGAGATTTTTTTTATTATCCAGATGAACCTAACAAGAACTCCACTGGCTGCTGCCCTGCTCACTGTGCATGGGGCCCCTGGGCCAGCTGGGAGCCCTGGCCCCCAGCTCTGCGGCCGGCTCAGCCCTGTTCTTCCTCGCCGCTCAGCGTCCTCTTCCCCGGGGCCCAGGGCCGCGTGCTCATATCCTGTCCCCGCTGTGCGTGCATCTCTCCTTCGTCTGAACCGAGTGAGCACCTCTGGAGTGGCGGACGGACGTGTCCACTGACCTGAGATTGTATTTGCCTAGTTGTCTTCGTATTTGACTGGGACAAAGACTCCGACTTCTATACTGTAAAGCAGTGTATCCTTACTTCTCTGTCTCTCTCTTTGGCTCTTTAAAGCAGCTCTTTTTTAAAACCTTGTGTTTTATCGAAGTGTAATTGATTTAGAATGTCGCGTTAATTTCTGCTGTACAGCAAAGAGATTCAGTTACACATATATGCGCATTTCCCATGTTCTTTCCTGTTGTGGTTTATCACAGGATATTGAATAAGGTCCCTGTGCTGTTCGGCGGGGTCGTCCTGTTTATCCGTCCTGTCTATACTAGTCTGAGTCTGCTAAGCCCCAATGCCCAATCCTTCCCTCCTCCACCTGCACTTGCCAACCATAGTCTGTGAACTGATTGACTGACAGACATATTTTAGCTTCCAAAATCCAGTGTGTTTGTTTTCTCCCAAAGAAGGGGATATGTTGTGATATTCTTCATGAGTTAGGGATCATGAGACCATTCCTCTCCCTGGAAGGGAGAAGAAATGATACAGCAGTTATTGATGATCTATTAGAAAGTAACAGTCGTCCTGCCCCGTGGTACAGTTGCCGGCTAGATAGACCCGTCTGGGTAATATTTATTTCATTGTGCAGCAGATGATCTCAGGCGATTATATTTTTTATAGATTAAAGACATTTTTGTCATTTTTAATGTCTTACTACTGGTACTTTATAAAAAGTATTTGAGATTATGTTGACATACGTTTTACAAGAAGAACAGCTTCAGTGGTATTTAATGGATAACGTATTACTAAGAAAGAATTCTCCAGGCTTGTTTTACCTTTTAATTGGTGGTGCTGTCTCTGAGCAGTTTTTGCTGCATGCAAAGCTGTGTGAGAAATGATCAAGAGGATGATAAATAATAATAGTAAATATTTTGCTAATTGACCAGGAAGACTTAAGAACCATTACAATAATGAGAAAGGTCTCACTTGTCAAGAAGGGAGAAGAAGAGCTTGGTCTTCAAGTATTCATTAAAGCGAAATTAAAGGAAGACCAAACTGTGATGTTTGTTTCCACGAAGGCTTAGGAAATTTGTTTATGCATTTTGGATAAGATGTAGTAAGTTCACATCGGATCAGGCATATAATAAGAAACGTTACTACCATATGGATAAAATATCTTGAATTTGAAGAAGAAAAGTGATGCCTCAAATTCAGTTTACTTTCAAACGCCATGAAGAGCGAGCAGAGTGTCTTTCTAGTGTCTGGTGGAATTGCAGGGAGGAGCCAGGAGGAGCCAGCTTCCTGGTCTTTCCTCAAGTTCACACGAATCCCCATGTCTTCCTTGTTAGATGCTCTGGATCCTGGTCCATAGACGGAGGCAAGTCCCCACAAAGGAGAACGGCCACTCACCGTGATCCGTCCAGGAGATTCTCCCCTCCCCACCCTTTCTGATGGGAAGAAAGGCAGGCCCCTCCACCTGCTGTCTACCTCTATCTGCCTGTTACAGTGACGCCGAGACCCCTTCTATTTATGGCTTCTGGACAGACAGGATCTTCAATTAAAGTTGAATTTCAGAAATTAACAAGGAATACCTTTTCAGCATAAGTATATCTCATACAATTTAGCTGGAACACCTGTATCTTTAGTTGCGAAGTCTGGTAACCCTTTGTTGCTATGTTGCTATGTCTGTTTGTTGCTGAGCAGCCAACAGGTTCCCCACTGTTATCATCACTGATTATCCCTGTACATGAGCCCTTGCCCCATGCATCCATGTGCCGGGAGCTACCAGGATCACACGGAAAGAGGGGACCCTGCCCCCTGCCCTACGGAGCCCAGGAGAGAACACGCATCGCACACTCACCGCTGGCTGGGGACTACGCACTTTGTTCTCCAGTTCTCCACGCAGTTCTTATTCTGATTCACAGAGGTTGGTACTTTTACCCCTGTTTAGGACAAATAGGGAATATGTGGTTGGGTTGACCTCTGACCCATCTCCATCGGGGGCGCCATGCAACCTGTGAGGCTGTGGTAGCCCTCCTGCTGTATCTCCTGTGGTTGGAGACCTCTTTTCCCCAGAGTCCAGCGGTGAGCTCCACTCAGAAGTTTAGAGTCCTGGTCTAGCAAACGGCTAAGCTGGCCAACACACCACAGCCCTAGGGTAAAACTAGGTAGTATATGCAGAATCCAGGAGCTTGTACCCTGACGAGAAGGACCCTGGGAAGATCGGCTGAGGACCACTGATCTGGGTTGTCAGAAAGTCCAAGAACGTTGCTGTCAAAGCGCAGTATCCTGATGGTGTCTGTGGTTGCTGAGTGAAGGCAGTCCACTCAACAAAAGGGGAGGAAAAGTTAGAAAGGGACCCTGCACACATCACTCACAGATTCCCCTGGTCTCGCCCTGAATGGAGATGCAGGGGCTTCCAGGGTCTCGAACAGAAGAAGCTTTTTATAAGTCAGTGACTCCAGGAGAGGCTCTGTTACCAAAAGTCCAAGACTATGAGGACAACACAGAATTGCGTGGAGAGAGATATGGATCTCAGGATGGGAGTCCAGGGTGGCTTCCTGGAGGAGGAGGGACTGTCCCTGGGCTTTTGTTTCTGAAACCACTAAAGGAAACACTTTAAAGATAAACTGAGGGGGAAAAGCCTGCAAATGGACCACAGGTATCCCCTAGTGTACAAAATATGCTCCTAAAGAATAGTTGTTTAGTTGAGGATTTATGCTATTTATTTACTCATTCATCCATCATAATTAGCTGCTCACTGGTGCCGCGTCCTGGGGAGTGCATGGGACACAGGGCTGGCTGCCTCCGGGAGCTTCAGTCTCCTCAGGGGTCTTTCTCTGCGGTGAATATGGTGGCATTTTAGGCTCCATGACCTGTGGTCTCTCTCACAACTGATCAGCTTTGCCCCAGTCAGGCCGAGCAGCCAGCCACCAGCCACGAGCAAACAAGCAGAGCTGTGGTACAACTAGACTTTATTTATGGGCCCTGATCACTAATTTCATGTAACCTTCTTGTGTCGCAAACTATTTTTCTTCATTTGACTTTTTCAGTCATATAAAAATATAAAAGTCATTCTTAGTATAGGAATCATCAAGAATTGTAAGTGAAGGATCGACAGGAGCAACTTTAATATCCTCAAGGAAACTGCAAGCTCCCTCAGGTAGGGCCCAAGTGCAAGCACCTCCAGCCCCTGCAACACCCTGCAGAGCGCAGTGTGGGCAGCGCGGCGTGGACGGCACAGTGTGGGCAGCGCGGCGTGGATGGCACAGTGTGGGCAGTGCTGTGTGGGCAGCATGGCGTGGACGGCACAGTGTGGGCAGTGCTGTGTGGGCAGTGCTGGTGTGGGAAGTATGGGGTGGATGGCACAGTGTGGGCAGTGCTGTGTGGGCAGTGCTGGTGTGGGAAGTATGGGGTGGATGGCACAGTGTGGGCAGTGCTGTGTGGGCAGCGTGGCGTGGATGGCACAGTGTGGGCAGTGCTGTGTGGGCAGTGCTGGTGTGGGCAGTATGGGGTGGATGGCACAGTGTGGGCAGCACATTGTGGGCAGTGCTGTGTGGGCAGTGTGGCGTGGATGGCACAGTGTGGGCAGTGCTGTGTGGGCAGTGCTGGTGTGGGAAGTATGGGGTGGATGGCACAGTGTGGGCAGTGCTGTGTGGGCAGTGCTGGTGTGGGAAGTATGGGGTGGATGGCACAGTGTGGGCAGTGCTGTGTGGGCAGCGTGGCGTGGATGGCACAGTGTGGGCAGTGCTGTGTGGGCAGTGCTGGTGTGGGCAGTATGGGGTGGATGGCACAGTGTGGGCAGCACATTGTGGGCAGTGCTGTGTGGGCAGTGTGGCGTGGATGGCACAGTGTGGGCAGTGCTGTGTGGGCAGTGCTGGTGTGGGAAGTATGGGGTGGATGGCACAGTGTGGGCAGTGCTGTGTGGGCAGTGCTGGTGTGGGAAGTATGGGGTGGATGGCACAGTGTGGGCAGTGCTGTGTGGGCAGCGTGGCGTGGATGGCACAGTGTGGGCAGTGCTGTGTGGGCAGTGCTGGTGTGGGCAGTATGGGGTGGATGGCACAGTGTGGGCAGCACATTGTGGGCAGTGCTGTGTGGGCAGTGTGGTGTGGATGGCACAGTGTGGGCAGTGCTGTGTGGGCAATGCTGGTGTGGGCAGTGCAGTGTGGATGGCACAGTGTGGGCAGTGCTGTGTGGGCAATGCTGGTGTGGGCAGTGCTGTGTGGGCAGCGCTGTGTGGGCAGTGCTGTGTGGGCAGTGCTGGTGTGTGGTGTGGATGGCACGGTGTGGGCAGCGCTGTGTGGGCAGCGCTGTGTGGGCAGCGCTGTGTGGGCAGTGCTGTGTGGGCAGTGCTGGTGTGTGGTGTGGATGGCACGGTGTGGGCAGCGCTGTGTGGGCAGCGCTGTGTGGGCAGCGCTGTGTGGGCAGCGCTGTGTGGGCAGTGCTGTGTGGGCAGTGCTGGTGTGTGGTGTGGATGGCACGGTGTGGGCAGCGCTGTGTGGGCAGCGCTGTGTGGGCAGCGCTGTGTGGGCAGCGCTGTGTGGGCAGTGCTGGTGTGTGGTGTGGATGGCACAGTGTGGGCAGTGCTGTGTGGGCAGCGGGGCGTGGGCAGCGCTGTGTGCAGCTGGACTGGGTGCCGTGCAGCTGAGCAGGGCTGCCCCAGACCCTGCCCGCAGGAGGGCTGTGAGCTGCATCAGGTAGAAGCAAGAGGGAGGTCACCCCACCGCCCCCCGCCTTCTGTCCTGGGACCGCAGCTCCCTAAAGACGCAGAGCAAGGCCCACTGCGGCCATCTGAGCGCCGTCTCTGAAGCCAGCCCCGCCCTCCCAGGCCCTGCAGGATGAACGGATGCCGCCCCGGGCCCAGAGCCCCAGCGGTGACTTCCCTTCAGGCTCGGGCTGGAACTCTGGGATTCTTCGGGGGAGAAACGTCTCTGCTCTCCTCTCGGCCGGGGCAGTCGAATGCCACGATCTGGCAGGAGACGTCTGGATGAGGAGGGCCGCTGTCTCCCTGGTGTGGCCTGCGTCCTTCCCGGGCCAAGGCGAGGGACACAGTGCTCCCCACAGACCCTGGATCCAGCTGCTTTTCTGATCACTGACTTTTGCTCCGATCTGATCATGAGATAAGGCTGGGATTAACATGACTTGGGCTGTTTTGATCGCTGTAAGACAACCCCAAACAACAACACAGCATTTGGCTTTGAAATGTGCTTTCTATACCATCTGGCTGCTGCCGCGTACCTGTAGCAACCACCTGTTAATGTGGAAAAGCCAGCAGCGGCGATGCTATCGGCAAGCCGACTGAGCGGACCAGCTGGCCCCACCGCTCTGCCCTTGGCTGGGGAGACGGAGAGACACAGGCCCAGGAGGACCCAGTCTCCGGACGCTGGCATGCCCCCCCCCACCCCGCCGTCTGGGATCCAACAGACTCACCTCGGGAGGTGTGGCTCTCACAGGTGTGTGTGGGGGAGGGCTGCATTTATCCTCCGCTCGGGGCAGGCGTCCTGGGGGGCAAGGTGGAGGCTGCCTGTGTGTGTGTGCTGAGCATGTGCACGCGTGTGTGCGTTGAGCAGGGGCACGAGGAAAGCCCCCTCCCCGGGATAGGAGCCTGTCCAGCTCTGTCGGCCCTCTCCCCTTTCCTGTGGTCTCAGGCACCTCTGATGAACAGAGATCCGTCTGAAAGGGCAGGAGGCCCCAGTGCGCGATGCTGCTCATCTGGACACAGTCCACACGTTTGCGGGGGGAGCTGAAAGCGGAGATGGGGGAGTGGGTGATGGGGCTCCCGGCCTGGCCATGGGGGATCCTGGGAGACAGCAGGGACAGCTTGTGGACGCAGGCGTGCGGGCCGTCGGGGGCCGAGGAGACCCAGCAGCTCTGCAGAGGCGAGCTCGGCTCTGCACAACCCAGACGGTGCGGTTTCTGCGTTCACTAAGCGAGAAAGCCTGGCTCACTCTCGGAAGCTCTGCTCTCCCCCGAAGAAGAGGCCAGCTCCGAGACCTAGTTACCAGCTCCCTGAGGGAGCCCGGTGTGCTTTGAGTGGCCTGGAGGAGTGGAGGGCCCAGCCTCACCCGGTGGGCCCGACCTGAGTGTGGGGTGAACCGGAGCAGCATTCGCCGTGATGTGCCCGACCCGAGTGAAGGCAGAGCTGGGGGTTCCGTGATGACCGCCCCAGACGGGGCTGCAATGTCCTCCCCACGCTCCTGCACATCAAGGCAGGTATCATGTGCACGAGTGATGTGCCAGGGGCCTCTGGGATCAGCTTCTGGCCCTTCCTCGCCTTTTTCACAGGTTCTGACTTTGCCCAGACTTGGGCCCACCTACTCCACCCTGTTCTCAGCTCCTTCCCAGATCCAGCCCCTTCTTTAGGCTCATCCAGGATTTCACCAGCTCCCGGAAGCCTTCTGGGACTAACGGTCTGAGAAGCACATTTTGACACCTGGGTGGCAGGAGTCAGCAGCTCCATGACCCGCCCTCCCCCCAGACCATCAGCACCCCTTCACCGTCTCCCAGCGCGTTAGCACCACAAGTACCCGCAAGGCAGGAGACATCCCAGGGAGGGTAGTCTGATGGGTGCCACCCAGCTGCAACCCTGGCAGTGAGTGGGGCAGACTGTCTCTGGGGAGAAGGAAGGGCTTTGTGAAGAAAACAGCAACATTTGCAAGGAATGCTCCGTGGGCATGCACTGAAAGACATCAGTCAGTCATGCCCAGCACTGTTGAAGGCAGGGAGGGAAATCTGAGAAGAACCGACAGTGTCACTTCTGAAGTGGAATTTATGTCTTTGGCAAGAACGGTTATGA
The DNA here is from genome assembly GCA_006408675.1 of Madoqua kirkii. Classification (NCBI taxonomy): domain Eukaryota; kingdom Metazoa; phylum Chordata; class Mammalia; order Artiodactyla; family Bovidae; genus Madoqua; species Madoqua kirkii. Next base: position 31,634 of record SJYC01123625.1, on the reverse strand, counting down.
AACAGTACATTTCCGAATGTGACTTCTGGCCTGTACATGTGAGTGCAAAGCCAAGCCTTTCCCTCTGCCTTCATCTCTGTGGCCAACCTTATCAATCGATAAAGCAAATAAGGTGACCCTTTCTCCATCCTTTTGGCCTTGAACTTGCTCTCAGCACCTCGTCTAGCCCTGATGAATGCCCACCCTGCTCTGCCATCTGTCTCTATGCCTGTGGGCCCGGGAGGGGGCAAGCTTCATGTATTGTGACCCCTAGACTAGGTCTTTTCTGCCACACAAAGTATTCTCAGAAATAATCAAGTAATAACCTGCAAAGATTATTTTCTTGATTTGTTCTTTAGGGTTAAAGTAAGCAATACTTCTTAAAAGAATAAATTTCAATTCTAAGGATACTATTTTAATTTAATTTCATGTGCATAAGAAAATTTGTACTTGCCCAATAAAAATATTATACCTCAGCTGTTTGCAATCGGTTTCACTGTTTTACATTTTGCTGTTGCTGTTTAGTTATCAGGTCTAACTCTTTGTGACTATGGACTATAGCCACCAGGTTCCTTTGTCCATGGAATTCTCCAGGCAGGAATATTGGAGGGGATTGCCATTCCCGTTTCCAGGGGGTCTTCCTGACCCCAGGGTTGAATCCATGTCTCCTGCATTGGCAGGTGATTCTTTGCACTGCGCCACCTAGGAAGCCCATTTTGCATCTTAAATACACTTAAAGCACCAAATGTCTCCTGGAAACCCAGATGCTTACGTGCTGAGCCTTCTTCTTTGTACGGGTTTAGTTTGAATCTGCTGCTTAAAGACAGGGTTTGGAGATGTGGACGTGGCCCAAAGTGAATTCAGACGACGTTGAACCGTCAAGCTCGCCACTGCATGTAACTGGGATTCTCCAAATCCCCTTCCACGTCAATACAATGCTTCATAAAGAATAGATAACAAAACAGTCATTGGGAGCCTCCACGGATAATACTGAAAGTCACCAGGAACCACGGCGATTGTTTAGAATAAGAGATCTTTTTCAAGTGTGGGTTTGGGGATCGTGGGCACTGCTTGCAATTAAAGCAGGGTGACTCTGAACAGCAGACGCCTTCTTAGTTGGTGGTAAACACTTACTGGGTCCCCATACCCCCAGCAGGGGCGGGAGACTGCCACGCCGGCCACGTCCACTTGGGACAACACTCTCCCCTGCACAGTCCAGAAATCACACTGTGAACGGCACTGTTTCCTAACTCTTGTTGCCAAAGATCGAAATTCCATTGCAGATGCCGCAGCGTCAGGACCCAGCTCGCCATCTCCTTTCTTTCTGCGGCTCAGGCACTGGGTAACCGCAATGGCCCATAGCCCGTGGCGTCGCCTGGATTTCATAGCTCGGGGTAGGGAGCTTCCGGCGGGACAGCACCTGCGCCAGTCACCTGGGCAGGAGGCATCCCCCTCAGGCCTGCCGTGTGCCAGGCTCCCTCTGTCCTCTGCCTGAAGGGCTCTCCTGACACCCAGCCCTTCTCGCCTGAAGGCACCACCTCTCTGGGTCCTACTGTGGGGGATGTTCCCTCTCTGGCCTTTTGACCGTAGCTTTGTAAGTGACCAAATAGCTCACGTATTATCTCTAGTCTCCTTCCATCAGAGGGCAGAAAGCATTAACCTGCATATTTGTTTCAGACAGTTCTCATAGCCTCATATACACAGTTACAGACATAAAGTAGATGTCTATAGGAATTCAAGTCAATACGAACATTTTGAGTCAAAGAACTTTGAGAATAGTAACATTTGAGGGGTTTTCAGTTGCTCAGTCATGTCCGATTCTTTGCAACTCCATGGACTGCAGCACGCCGGGCTTCCCTGTCCTTTACCATCTGCCAGAGTTTGCTCAAATTCATGTCCATTGAGTCAATGGTGCCATCCAACCAGCTCATGCCCTGTCGTCCCCTTCTCCTTCTGCCTTCAGTCTTTCTCAGCATCACAGTCTTTTCCAGTGAGTCAGCTCTTCGCATCATGTGGCCAAAGTATTGAGTTTCAGCTTCAGCATTAGTCCTCCCAATGAACATTTAGGACCGATTTCTTTTAGGATTGACTGGTTGGATCTCCTTGCAGTCCAAGGGACTCTCATGAATCTTCTCCAACACCGCAGTTCAAAAACATCAGTTTTTTTGGCACTCAGCTTTCTTCATGGTCCAACTCTCACACCCGTCCAGGATTACTAGAAAAACCATAGCTTTGACTGTAAGGACTTTTGTAGGCAAAGTGGTGTCTCTGCTTTCTCGTATGCTGCTTAGGCTTGCCATAGAGCTATCTCCTTTTTATTTGATTGTTGCCTCTGCGGGAGTTGGGGGAGGGGTCCATCACAAAGCACGTAACCTCTCAGCATCTCAGTCTCCCCCTCCCTTATGGTGATGTCATCGTGTTTATTTCCCAGAGCTTAATTAATATTTGCAAGGCACTTTGATATCCTGAGATGAAAGGAGATACAGCGAGCAAAACATTGTCAGCATTTGCAAGTCTCTCATTACGGCTGTTGCTGCTGCTGTAGAGATGATCAGCAGCCGAGAGTAACAGCCAGAGGGCGGCCACAGGTCTTTCCATCTGATCCTGGCACCCCTGACCCGGGGCCGTCGGGCTGGGGCACGGCATCCATCTTCCTGGGTTCCTGTCATTTATCACACACTTGCCTAGAGGCCGTCCTGGAGGTCGGGGTGTGTCTCTCTGGCACAGCGCCAGGAGATAAGGATGAACAAAATCTTGCTTTGAAAATTTTCCTCCCCAGCTAGAAATCTTCCGTGGTTCCCACAGGGTGTCCCAGAGAAGCCCAGAGAGGGCAGACCCTGGACCTGGGGTCAGTGAGGTTGTAACTCAACCCCGCATCTCTGCCCCTCACCGTGGGGTTGCTTTGTCACACAGCGCAGCCCTGCTCAGCTCAGAAAACTGGGGTAACAGCGGCCACCTTGTGAGGCAGGGTGGATCTGGCAGTGTAAGTGCAAAGCGTGAAAGTGAAGGTCACTCAATCATGTCCCATTCTTTGCGACCCCATGGTCTATACAGTCCGTGGGATTCTCCAGGCCAGAATGCTGGAGTGGGCAGCCTTTCCCTTCTCCAGGGCATCTTCCCAACCCAGGGATAGAGCCCAGGTCTCCCGCACTGCATACTCTGTATTATAATGCCGTGCGAAGGCACACAGGCACAGACCGGAGCTCACCAACAAAGTGTGTGAACTCCACGTGCCCGGCTTGGTCACCTGTGGGTGAGGAGCTGGGGGGAGTGGCCCTCACCCCTGTGCCTCAGCTGTGCCCCCTGTGAAATCGGTGTGTTAATGCTGCCTGCCTCATACACGAGCTCCTGCTGGGGAGGTGCTGCCACGGGGCCTGGCACACCTTAGCTGTTCACAGCCATATTCATATTACCACTGTCCGCACCATACAGGGGCTCCCCTGGCGGCTCGGCTGGTAAAGGGTCCTCCTGCAGTGCGGGAGACCTGGGTTCCATGCCTGGGTTGCGATGATCCCCTGGAGAAGGGAAAGGCTGCCCACTCCAGCATTCTGGCCTGGAGAATCCCACGGGCTGAACAGTCCCTGGTGTTGGAAAGAGTCGGACACGACTGAGCAGCTTTCACTCTCACCATGTAGGGCTCCCGTGAGCTCTGACATCTGTCCCGCTCCCCTGCACCCCTGGAGGTGGCGATGGCTGTCCGGGTGACGAGGAGGTGGGTGAGCCACCGTCTGGAAACACGTGGCCCCACCCCCACATCCGGGGCGGTGGTCGGCCTGCTCCAGGGACAAGGCCAGTGCACTGAGCACCCTGTCTCCCTGCCCCTCCCCCGAGACAGGCAGAGGAAGAAAGGAGTGGAGTTTACCCATAAAATCCAGGAGCCAGAACTGTACGGAAGCGTGTGGTATGCAGGTACTGAGCAGTCTATGGTGGGGAACCCTCCAGCTTGCTTTTCCAGGGAAAACCCTGCCCTGTCTTGCTGCCTTTTCTGCATCTCTGTGATGCTATTCGAGAGGGGCGCAAAGCCTCGGGCAGCCACACTTGCTGGTGAAGAGGTTTTTCCAATAGATTCTCAGCGACTCTGCTTCCAGGGGTAAAATTCTGTCCAACGTGTGGAGGGGTTGAATGGAATTATCCTTCCTAGCTGTTGTTGTTGTTTAACCCAAAGGACAGTTTCATCTGCTGGCAGCTCTCTCTTGCCTGCTGTTTGTAAGCTGAGAACCGGTGGGCCTGGCACCCCGGCTGGAGCCCCAGATGCCAGACTGAGACTGGAGTGGGCAGGAGACCAACCCACAGTCCACAGTCCACAGTCTCCATGACTCAGCTGAGGATACTGAGGCCAAAGGCACAGAATGATGGGTTTCAGGTCCCATAGTGAGTTGGGACCACACTTCCCCGTGTTCAAGCCCTGGGCGCCGGGCTCCAGAGGGCAGCGGCTACACGGCCAGACAGAGTAGAGCTGCCAGACGTGGCAGTGCCCTCTCTGCTGGCGAGGCCTGTGGACAACCTGCAGCCGACTTGCAGAGGCCCTTGAGGGTCCTGCGTTTGCTGGTGAAGCGATGCCAACTTTCAATTTCCTATCATTCAGAGAGCACACATCTGAGAAGAAATATGCATTTCACAGAGAAAGCTAATTCAAGGCTTCTAAAAAGTGTTTTGCTTAAAAGAGTGATTATATGGCTCGGGAGCCTTTGAACTCGCGCGGGTCTTTCATCAGTCTGGGTGCAGGAACACAGGAGCGAGCACACCCTCTGGGCAGATACTATCACCTCCTTCCACAGCTGGGCAGAGGGGTCCAGGCAGAGGAAGCACCTTGGCAGAGGTGATGGGATGGGTGGGGGGGCGAGGAGCTGGACAGGGCCAGGGTGGCGCTGCCTCTGTCCAGAGCACCTCCTGGATGCACAGTCCTCCCGGCCAAGGCCACCTCTGTACCCTGGTCCCTGGACTCCTGTGGGGGAGGGGCATCCCTGCTGAGAGGAGGGCCTTGGGAGGACTCAGACTCAGGGCCAGTGCAACTCGGCACTTCCTGGCTGCAGCCTCTGGCATGAGGCCTGCCTGGCTAAGCTTTATTTCCCATCTGTAAACTGGAACCAGGAGTAACTGCTTCCAGTGACCCTTGGGGGAACTGCTGAAATAACACACCAGGTCAGTGTCTGCACTTAGTGAGGATCAGTGCTGGGCTCAGTAGGTAATGTTTGGGACCTTTACCATCACCAGCATCACCGTCACCACCACCAACACCATCACCACCACCACCACCACCAGCACCATCACCACCACCACCACCACCAGCATCACCACCACCAGCACCACCACCACTACCATCACCATCACCACCACCACCATCACCACCACCACCACCACCACCACCAGCACCACCACCACCACCACCAGCACCACTATCACCACCACCAGCACCACCATCACCACCAGCACCACCACCACCACCAGCACCATCACCACCATCACCACCAGCACCACCACCACCACCACTACCAACAGCATCACAGTAATTCACTGTCCTCTTTCTCTCTTGCCTAGAATCCATCTCCTTTTCTATCACACTATAGAACTCTACTTTGGAGTTTCCTGAGAGTCTCACACTAGTGACTGTCTCATCTCCATCCTAGGGGAACTGCCAGAGGGAGCACTAACTCATTTGATTTATTATTGTAAGATGAGGCACTAATGGAAAGCAAGGGCATTGCGTGCATGCTAAGTCACTCAGTCCTGTTTGATTCTTCACTGCCCCACGGCCAGCACGTCAGGTTCCTCTGATCCTGGGATTTTCCAGGCAAGAACACTGGCACTGTGTCCCTAAAGCCAGGGAACCTTTGCAGTCCCAACAGAGGCCTTCCAGGGACGAGGAGGAGGAATGGGCCATACAGAGTTTGGGATCTTGTTATCCAGAGGGCAGCCCATGGGGAGCATTCACAGCCATCTCATCTGGAATTCAGGGCCCAGTTGGCTCAGTCACCAGAAAGGTAGTATTATTGTGATTGTGTGTGTGTGTGTTTAAAGAATGAGGCTGAGATGGTGGGAAGGTCCAAATGACCTTGACCTTTGATCCTATTAGAACTATTTCCAGGTCAGATTTCATTTGGATGGGCCAGGTGGAGGTCTTATGGGCAAATAGACACCAGTTCCAGAGAGAGAGGAAAACTCAGCCGGAAGTTGGAGCCCAGCGTCACTTTTCTCCAGCCTCATCGCTAACTCTTCTTCTCCACAGTGTCACTGGCACCTTTGATCATCAGTGTGCTCAGTTTTAGGCAAGAGGCTGGACTGGCCAGTGGTCCAAGGCTGCCTGTGTGGACCCTCATCCTGCAGGGAGATGGTGCAGCTGGCGAGGCCGGGCCCTTCTCTGTCCCACCTCCAGCAGCTTCAAGTCCAGAGGTCCAGGAAGAGGACTCCAGGCGGCAGGCTGTGTGCAGCGCCGTTTGGACTGGAGATCTTGTTGGCTGTGGCCTTGACTGTTGCCAGTGAAGCGCTCCAGGAATCCCCTTTCCTACTGGCCTCCCATCTCGGGAGGAGCTGGGCAGGTGACTGGCTCGGAGACAGCCAGTGGGGAGGGGTGCTAATGAGGGGGGCCCCAGCACCCTGTGACTGGCAGGCCTGGACGCCCCGCTTGTCCCCTCCACGGCCGCCCATCACAGTCCTGGGCTCCTGACTTCCTTAAGGAGAGCCAGGTCCTTGAAGACTCGGCCCCCGGGGGCTCTGACCCCCGCCCCAGGGCAGCCCACACCAAGAGGACAAGCCCCTCCCGCTGCGGAGGGACTGATCGGCCTGCGGTGGAATTCTGCCACCCGCCAGCCCCAGACCTGCTCCCGCCAGGCTGAGCGTCCAGTGGGGGAGGGGCTGGCGCACGTTTACAGGATGAATGTGGGACACCTATCCCGCCTTCCTCGCGGTGTGACTCGGCCAGTGGTCCCTTCACCTGGAGGACCTGTGTCCTTACCTGTGACGTGGCAGGACGCTGGTGCATAACTCATCAGGCACAGCAAGGACCCAAGGACGCCGGCACGGAGCACAGGGCCCTGCGGGTCCCTGGTGGACTTCACTACTCGGGAGACGTGGCTGTTATGAGCACACCTGCGTCATCCTTTGCTGGGCAGTGAAAGTGAAAAGTGAAAGTTAGTCCCACAGTCATGTCCGATTCTTTGCGATCCCATGGACTGTCCAGCTCCTCTGTTCATGGATGGAATTCTCCAGGCAAGGGAGCACTGGAGTAGATTGCTATTTCCTTAAATGCCATCTAGGAACATCCTTCCACTTCCAGACCATTCACTTATGTTGTCCGTGTTCTTACAGTTGAAAAGAAATATCCTTCCCAGGAAGCTGCCCACCAGGTCCCAGGATCCTCCCTCTTTTATGAAATCCCAGAGCACCTACCTCTTGTTTCCAGGCTTGGCATGACCCCCTACAAACTGCCTTGTATGGATGTTTGCTCGCTTGTCTATATTCTAGTTCAGCGCTGCCCAGTAGGAGAAAAAAGAGGCGCCGTCAACAACCACAGGCACACGGTTGCATATCTCCTCGTAGCCCAGTGCTCCTTTAGTGAGCTTTGTTCAGATTTAAGCTCATAAAAACTTTTTTAAATTTTATTTATTTTTTATTTTTACTTTATTTTACTTTACAATACTGTATTGGTTTTGCCATACATTGACATGAATCCACCACGCATGTACATGACTTCCCAATCCTCAACCCCCCCTCCCACCTCCTACCCTATATCATCTCTCTGGATCATCCCCGTGCACCAGCCCCAAGCATCTTGTATCCTGTATCGAACATAGACTGGCGATTCATTTCTTACTTGATAGTATACATGTTTCAATGCCATTTTCCCAAATCATCCCACCCTCTCCCTCTCTCTCAGAGTCCAAAAGTCTGTTTTATACATCTCTGTCTCTTTTGCTGTCTCTCATACCGGGTTATCGTTACCATCTTTCTAAATTCCATATATATGTGTCAGTATACTGTATTGGTATTTTTCTTTCTGGCTTACTTCACTCTGTATAATCGGCTCCAGTTTCATCCATCTCATTAGAACTGATTCAAATGTATTCTTTTTAATGGATGAGTAATACTCCATTGTGTATATGTACCACAGCTTTCTTATCCATTCATCTGCTGATGGACATCTAGGTTGTTTCCATGTTCTGGCAATTATAAACAGTGCTGCAGTGAACATTGGGGTACATGTGTCTCTTTCAGTTCTGGTTTCCTCAGTGTGTATGCCCAGCAGTGGGATTGCTGGGTCATAAGGCAGTTCTATTTGCAATTTGTTAAGGAATTTCCACACTGTTTTCCATACTGGCTGTACTAGTTTGCATTCCCACCAACAGTGTAAGAGGGTTCCCTTTTCTCCTATACTTCAATTTTTATATTGAAAGGAAGAGGGCCAATTAATTTTAATACTGTATATTTTTAACCTAACCATCCAAAATATTGCATTTCTACATATACTCAGCGTAAAAATTCCTCAGTGACACACTTTGCATTCTTCTTCTTTCACTAACTCTTCAGAGCCCACGAAGTGCGTCTAGGCATGGACCGGCCGCTTTCTGAGTGCCCAGCAGCCTGTGAGGCTGAAAGCAACACAGTGGACCAGGCCACGCTCAGCAGCAGTGTCCCAGGCCAACTCTCGGCGTAACCTCCAGTGGCGGGACCCGGAAGCATTTTTTTTAATGTGATGGATTCCTCGTTACTTTGTCATGCCTCCTCAGGACCCCGTGGTGATCAGGGCTGCGTTTGTGCCGATTCAAGTATTATACTTCCCAGTACTGATTTTTCAGGGATGCTCTTTAAAAATCAAGGACCCATCAAATCTCTGCGTTTCTCTTGACTGCCATGGAGAGTCTTGCATTGGAGTTTCAAGCTGCTGAAACGCTTCCTTCATCACTGACCTGTTCCCACGCTCCCTGCCAGGGTTTCTTGAGCCCTTATGATACCAGCCTGCTGGCCACCAACGCGTCAACCGGAGCTCAGCATGGGTGAGGCCCTGCAGGCGTGGTCCTGTGTCCACAAGACACACTTTTCTCCCCAGGGACCTTCAAGGACACAGCGGGGACCTGCCAACTTCATGGACATGTGTGACCTCTTAAATAGCAGATATTCAAACTGTTTTACTTAAAGCTTTGGAATGTTCTTACAGAGTTTAAGAGGCAGAGAAGAGGCACCAAGAGGGGAACATAAAAACTCATCCGCAGAAGAGGCCGCGTGTCAGCCTCAGCATGTTCAGCTCTGTGTTAGTTTAAGTCTTAAAAAAGACACCGCAAACCGGATTTTCAAGTCTCCTGAGGGGGTTCCACAGGCAAAAAGTCCTGAATTGCCTCTGTAGAGTGGATGTCTGGTTGATTTATAAATTGTTGGTTACAGAAGCATTAAAACACATTTTTAAATTAGTGTCAAAAGTCAGTATCGCCTCGAGGAAGACTCTGATATTAAGTAATCCACAGTGATGAAGACTCTCGCATTTCCCATTGATAACGTTTGCACCTCTTAGCCATCAATATTGTCAATGTGCTCCTTCCAGAAGCATCATTTAGCCTTCAGGTCTTTTTGGAAATTCTCTGTAAATTTTGCCTTCGAGTGGAGTTGACGTGCAATGTTCTGGTAGTCTCGGGTATACGGCAAAGTCAGTCAGTGATACATGTTCATTCATCTATTTTTCTTCAGATTCTTTTCCCATATAGGTTATTAGAGTATAGACCTGAGCTGTTTGATAATGTCTTTTCAAATCCACAGGTCCTTCTTAAATGACACCGGATCTTGCTGAGCTTGATTGCTGTGTCTGAAGGCGTAAGGCATTCTCTAATGAAAGAGTTATGACTTCAAAAATCCCCCCAATTATAAGGAGAGCCTTCCGCCTCTGCCTGGCCTTGGAAGGGAGCCGGCTGCTGGCCTTGGTGAACAGCTCGCAGGGGGAGAGAGATGGAGCTATTGAAGACGGCGGGCGGCACAGCTGGGGCTGGGACGCTGGAGAGAAGCGGTGTCTGCGGCCACGGCAGGCAGACGTGGGGGCCGGGCCCCCCCACCCCAGTTCAGAGCACCCCTCCACGTCGCCAGTCCCCGGGGGCAGGCTAGCCAGGCCCCCACCCCATGACATGCGTCTTCTCCAGGACCGACGTGCCTCGGGCACTGGTCACTGGTATTTAAACTGGCTCTCCTTTCAGCCCCAGAACTGTGGGCCCCCAAATGGATTTTATCTGTCACACTTTAGGGGAAAAGGAAAGGGGATAGAAAGCCAGCAGTGAAAAGCCATCGGAGTTGGCCCCACAGCAGTTAGCTCACATCTGTCCTGCACTGTCCCCTTTGCTGGACACCCTGATCACCCATTTCCTGAAGCCTGACCAGCCTCTCACTGGGGGGCCCCCAGGGGTCCTCCAACACCATCCACTGTTCTTCTGGGCTGGCTCCTGGGTGGTCTTTCCAGGCCCTAAACCTCCACAACTGTCACTCTGAACACCCATCCCCTCAAGAGATCGTTCCAGACCCCACTGTCTGTTTTGAGGGTCGGTGCTGGCTTCGGGCGGGAAGGTAGGCTTATGATGCCTGCAGATTCAACAGCATCAGATGAGCTACAGTCACAGGACAAAGGCCAGGCTTCTGAGGGTCTCCCTGTGTGATTCCAGCTTCTCCGATCAGTAACTCAGGTGTCAATAAATTCACCCAGAGTCCTGATGCTAAACCAGGCTGGGAACCCCAGAATACACACAGTTCATTCACTGAGGTTTGTATCCTCAAGTCATTTGTCATTGATCCAAGGAAAGAACTAAATACATTAAAATGTAAGTAAGTGGTATTTTTCAGGCCCCGGTTGGAATTCTGAAGCTCAGTGGGCTTCAGCCTCAGGAGCGGCCCCCGAAGGAGCTGATGGCCAGTGGCCAGTGGGAGCCCAAGGGGCCAAGCCCTTGGCGGACAATCCACAGACAATCTCATGCTGCAGCCCAGTTAACTCTCCAAATGCTTCAAGGGGAAAAACCGCTCATGGAAGAATTCAGGTGCAGGATTCCTACTGCTCTTGAAAGAGGAGATATCAGAAGGTTCCAGTTAGACTCCAGCCATTTTCCCCATCTCCGAATCTCCCCCTCCAAGCACTGCCCCCTACCCACAAGCGCCCAGACCCTGGAGCCTGCCCTGACCCCACCCCCGAGAGCCCTTGGTGGTCAGACCGTCCCCAGGGGACCTTGTGTGCGTTCGTCCGAGAAGCGTGGTCCCGGTCAGACACTCACAGCTGAAAGTGACTCAGTGGCCCCTCTGCTCCAACCCCACCCACTGCCGGGCAGCCGTTCCTCCAGGGCTCCTCCGGCCACGTGGACGTGGCCGCACGTCTGAGCCGGCTCGGGCCAGGCTGGGAGGGGCGGGAGTGGGGCCTGCGGAGCCCCCAGCACTTGCCCCACGGCCTCTATGACCGCAAGCAGAGCTGTGCTCCAGGGACTCACAGACACGCTGGCTCCCTGCGTCTGCCATCTCGGTCGCCAGTGTCCGCAGCGCGGAGCCTGCTGGCCAGAGTCCAGGGTGAGGCAGGCCTGGGGGGGGGAGGGGGTGCTCCTGCAGGGCTGCTCCAGACCCTCCTGGGGCCTCGGCAGTCAGCACGCCTAGTGGACGATGAGCACTTCGTCTCTCTCCTGCGGGTCGTATGTCTTAATGCTGATGGTGAGTGTGAGCCTGAGTGTGCAGGTGTGCGTGTGTGTGCACACGTGTCCACTCCTGAGTGGGCCAGACCTGCCTTTCTTGTTGGTTCTACACCCACAGCACCAATTCCCAGAGAAGAGGGCAGAGGGGCCGGGACTCGGGCAGGGGACCTCCTCTGGGAGTTGGTGGTGTTGGGGCGGGGCCCCGCCTGTCCCAGGTCCCATGTGAAGTACGCATGTTCCAGAGAGAGTGGCCTCTCTGGGGTGAGGGGTGGGGCTAGGGGGTGATGCCCAAGACGGGCACGCCCTGGGCTCCGGCCTGGGCACACAGTGGAAACTTGCAGGAATCAGTGTTCACGCAGCAGCGGCCAGCGTGGCTCCACCTTCCCAGAGCTGACAGCGCAGAAGGAGGGGCCAGACACCAGTGAGCTGGTGTGAGGAGAGGGGCTGGGGGTGCACGCGCCAGGCAGAGGGGCCCCCTGGCCTCGGGGCAGGGGGTTCAGCATTAGGATGGCTAGGGATGGCTACCGCACAATTGCACTCATCTCACACGCTAGTAAAGTAACGCTCAAAATTCTCCAAGCCAGGCTTCAGCAATATGTGAACCGTGAACTTCCAGATGTTCGAGCTGGTTTTAGAAAAGGAAGAGGAACCAGAGATCACATTGCCAACATCTGCTGGATCATGGAAAAAGCAAGAGAGTTCCAGAAAAACATCTATTTCTGCTTTATTGACCATGCCAAAGCCTTTGACTGTGTGGATCACAATCTGGAATACCAGACCACCTAACCTGCCTCTTGAGAAACCTATATGCATGTCAGGAAGCAACAGTTAGAGCTGGACATGGAACAACAGACTGGTTCGAAATAGGAAAAGGAATACGTCAAGGCTGTATATTGTCACCCTGCTTATTTAACTTCTATGCAGAGTACATCATGAGAAACGCTGGGCTGGAAGAAGCACAAGCTGGAATCAAGATTGCCGGGAGAAATATCAATAACCTCAGATATGCAGATGATTTACTCCAGGTGTTTCTTGACTTCCTACTTTAGCATTCCAGTCCCCTATAATGAAAAGGACATCTTTTTTGGGTGTTAGTTCTAAAAGGTCTTGTAGGTCTTCATAAAACCGTTCAACTTCGGCTTCTTCAGCGTTACTGGTTGGGGCATAGACTTGGATAACTGTGATACTGAATGGTTTGCCTTGGAAACGAACAGAGATTATTCTGTCATTTTTGAGATTGCATCCAAGTACTGCATTTCGGAGGAGAAGGCAATGGCACCCCACTCCAGTACTCTTGCCTGGAAAATCCCATGGAGGAGGAGCCTGGTAGGTTGCAGTCCACGGGGTTGCTAAGAGTCGGACATGACTGAGCGAATTCACTTTCACTTTTCACTTTCATGCATTGGAGAAGGAAATGGCAACCCACTCCAGTGTTCTTGCCTGAAGAATCCCAGGGACGGAGGAGCCTGGTGGGCTGCCATCCATGGGGTTGCACAGAGTTGGACACAACTGAAGTGACTTAGCAGCAGTAGCAGTACTGCATTTTGGACTCTTTTGTTGACCATGATGGCTACTCCATTTCTTCTGAGGGATCCCTGCCCGCAGTAGTAGATATAATGGTCATCTGAGTTAAATTCACCCATTCCGGTCCATTTTAGTTCACTGATTCTTAGAATATTGACGTTCACTCTTGCCATCTCTGGTTTGACCACTTTCAACTTGCCTTGATTCATGGACCTGACATTCCAGGTTCCTGTGCAATATTGCTCTTTACAGCATCGGATCTTGCTTCTATCACTGGTCACATGCACAACTGGGTATTGTTTTTGCTTTGACTCCATCCTTTCATTCTTTCTGGAGTTATTTCTCCACTGATTTCCAGTAGCATATTGGACACCTAATGACCTAGGGAGTCCCTCTTTCAGTATCCTATCATTTTGCCTTTGATGCTGCTGTTCATGGGGTTCTCAAGGCAAGAATACTGAAGTGGCTTGCCATTCCCTTCTCCAGTGGACCACATTCTGTCAGACCTCTCCACCATGACCCGCCTGTCTTGGGTTTCCCCACAGGCATGGCTTGGTTTCATTGAGTTAGACAAGGCTGTGGTCCTAGTGTGATTAGATTGACTAGTTTTCTGTGCTGGGAGGGATTGGTGGCAGGAGGAGAAGGGGACGACCAAGGATGAGATGGCTGGATGACACCACGGACTCGATGGACATGAGCCTGAGTGAACTCCGAGAGATGGTGATGAACAGAGAGGCCTGGCGTGCTGCGATTCATGGGGTGGCAAAGAGTCGGACATGACTGAACGACTGAACTGAACTGAACTGAACAAGCCGAGACGGTCTCCACGGTGGAAGGGCAAGGGCAGGCTGGGATGCTGGAAGACACAAGCCAGTGGACAGGAATTGGGCAGGAATGGGTGGGAGGGGGTCTGTGATCTGTGGCAACTGCTCCAGCCAAGGGGGAGAAGGCAGGCCCCACGTGCGCCACCCCGAAATGCCTTCTATTGTTCAAATTTTCAGTCATCAACCCATCTAGATGGTAGGAATGCATCACAAGCGCCTACTATTTCATCGCTTGTCAAAGTGTGTTCAGGCCTCAATCTATGGACATGGTTGGTTTTCGCTCCCATTAGCAGATGGTGAACCTGAGGCTCAGTCAGAGTATGGAACCTCCTGAAATTGCTTAGGCAGGAGAGGATCGCGGGAGGGCGGCCCAGTGGCTAAAGGCACAAGCACTGAAATTCCCACTCTGCCTCCTAGCTGTGTGATCTTGGGCAAGTCATGTAACGTCTCTGAGCCTTGTTTTTCTCATCTGTAAAATGACTAGTTTGTGCCATTTTGGGAAATTAAGTCTGCTAATGAATTACAAATAGCCGTGAAAAGAAGAGGGGTGAAAAGCAAAGGAGAAAAGGAAAGATATAAGCATCTGAATGCAGAGTTCCAAAGAATAGCAAGAAGAGATAAGAAAGCCTTCTTCAGCGATCAATGCAAAGAAATAGAGGAAAAGAACAGAATGGGAAAAACTAGAGATCTCTTCAAGAAAATTAGAGACACCAAGGGTACATTTCATGCAAAGATGGGCTCGATAAAGGACAGAAATGGTCTGGACCTAACAGAAGCGGAAGATATTAAGAAAAGGTGGCAAGAATACATGGAAGAACTGTACAAAAATGATCTTCACAACCCAGATAATCATGATGATGTGATCACTCATCTAGAGCCAGACATCTTGGAATGTGAAGTCAAGTGGGCCTTAGAAAGCACCACTACGAACAAAGCTAGTGGAGGTGATGGCATTCCAGTGGAGCTGTTTCAAATCCTGAAAGATGATGCTATGAAAGTGCTGCAGTCAATATGCCAGCAAATTTGGAAAACTCAGCAGTGGCCACAGGACTGGAAAAGATCAGTTTTCATTCCGATCCCAAAGAAAGGCAATGCCAAAGAATGCTCAAACTACCACACAATTACACTCATCTCACACACTAGTAAAGTAATGCTCAAAATTCTCCAAGCCAGGCTTCAGCAATATGTGAACCGTGAACTTCCTGACGTTCAAGCTGGTTTTAGAAAAGGCAGAGGAACCAGAGATCAAATTGCCAACATCCGCTGGATCATGGAAAAAGCAAGAGAGTTCCAGAAAAACATCTATTTCTGCTTTAGTGACTATGCCAAAGCCTTTGACTGTGTGGATCACAATAAACTGTGGAAAATTCTGAAAGAGATGGGAATACCAGACCACCTGACCTGCCTCTTGAGAAATCTGTATGCGGGTCAGGAAGCAACAGTTAGAACTGGACATGGAACAACAGACTGGTTCCAAATAGGAAAAGGAGTACGTCAAGGCTGTATATTGTCACCCTGCTTCTTTAACTTCTATGCAGAGTACATCATGAGAAACGCTGGGCTGGAAGAAGCACAAGCTGGAATCAAGATTGCCGGGAGAAATATCAATAACCTCAGATATGCAGATGACACCACCCTTATGGCAGAAAGTGAAGAGGAGCTAAAGGGCCTCTTGATGAAGGTGAAAGAGGAGAGTGAAAAAGTTGGCTTAAAGCTCAACATTCAGAAAATGAAGACCATGGCATCCGGTCCCATCATGTCATGGGAAATAGATGGGGAAACAGTGGAAACAGTGTCAGACTTTATTTTGCGAGGCTCCAAAATCACTGCAGATGGTGACTGCAGCCATGAAATTAGAAGACACTTACTCCTTGGAAGAAAAGTTATGACCAACCTAGATAGCATATTCAAAAGCAGAGACATTACTTTTGCTGACTAAGGTCCGTCTAGTCAAGGCTATAGATTTTCCTGCGGTCATGTATGGATGTGAGAGTTGGACTGTGAAGAAAGCTGAGCACTGAAGAATTGATGCTTTTGAACTGTGATGTTGGAGAAGACTCTTGAGAGTCCCTTGGACTGTTAAGGAGCTCCAACCAGTCCATTCTGAAGGAGATCAGCCCTGGGATTTCTTTGGAAGGAATGATGCTAAAGCTGAAACTCCATTACTTTGGCCACCTCATGTGAAGAGTTTACTCATTGGAAAAGACTCTGATGCTGGAAGGGATTGGGGGCAGGAGGAGAAGGAGACGACCGAGAATGAGCTGGCTGGATGGCATCACTGACTCGATGGACATGAGTTTGAGTGGACTCCGGGAGTTGGTCATGAACAGGGAGGCCTGGTGTGCTGCGATTCATGGGGTCGCAGAGTCGGACACGACTGAGCGACTGAACTGAACTGAACTGAATGAATTTCAAGCACTTAGCTGACAGCGGGTACTTTTCAAAGTAGCTCTGGTTATTATAGTCAGGGGTAGACCTAGGTATATTGGGGCCTGATACAATTTTGGGATCCTTTTAAAAAATATTCCTGATAGCTCAGTTGGTAAAGAATCTGCCTGCAATGCAGGAGACTCCGGTTCGATTCCTGGGTCAAGAAGATCTGCTGGAGAAGGGATAGGCTACCCATCCCAGTAAGCTTGGGCTTCCCCTGTGGCTCAGCTGGTAAAGAATCTGCCTTCAATGCAGGAGACCTTGGTTTGATCCTTGGGTTGGGAAGATCCCCTGGAGAAGGACAAGGCTAACCCAATTCCAGTATTCTGTCCTGGAGAAATCCCTGGACTGTATAGTCCATGGAGTCCTGAAGAAGGGAACACAACTGAGTGACTTTCACTTTTACAATATTATAAATTCAAACTTAGATACAGGCCTTGGAAGGGGTCAGTCAGGCTTTTGCTCTGCGAACCTCCTATTAAATCCACTCCTGGTTATAACCTGAACCTAGGGCTCCCTCTAGGGGTACGGTGTGGACTCTTCATCTATAGCCAAGGAACCCAGCACAGGGCTCTGTGTTTGTGGTCATTTTAAAAATGCCCTGCTTGTCTTCTCTCAGTCCCAAAGGGACCAGCTGACCACGGGGCTGCCTGGATAACTTATAGGCTCCCAGTGTCTTTTACGATTGACCTTCACCCTAATCTGGAGCTTTCTCCCATTCTTAGCTTTTCATGCATTCTTAGGCCCTGCAACAGCTCCCGGGAGATCAAGGCAGGTGCTTCAGCCCACTTTACAGTGAGCAAATAGAGGCTCAGAGAGGGAAGGCACACGGTTTGTGGTCACACAGCAAGAAGTGCTGGAGTCAGAATTTAAACCCAGGACTTGGGACTTCAGCCCCCAGTTGTTCAGGCCAAGAGCCTGGGAGTGTTGCCCTTGGAGCCTCTCACTCCTATACCCTCCATATTCCCTGCAGTAGCAAATTCTGTTGGCTGCACTATCAAAATATGTTCAGAACCCAACCCCTACTCACTCGTCCAATCCACCATCACTCAAGCATGGACCTTTGCAAGTCTCCTTACAGGTTCCCCCGTGTCTGCCATTGCCCGCGCCCGCCCCTAAAGACTGTTTCACATAGCAGTCAAAGCTACCTCGGTATATGTCAGATTATATCACTGCTCTGCTCAAAACCTTTAGCCCCATCCCAGTGAGCGAAGAGCCCGAGCCCTTCCAGTACCCGGCAGCGCCCTACAGGTCTGGCGCCTGCGCTCCAATCTCTTATCGCCAAAGCCTCCCCTTTCTCACTCCACTTCAGCCACACTGGCTGTTTCCTGCTGATCCTCAAACATTCCCGCTCAGGGCCTCTGCAGCTGCTGTTCCCTCTGCCTGAGACATCCCTTCCTCACGTCTCACCTCTTCCAGGTCTCACCTGCTCTCAAGGGCTGCTTTCCCTGGGATGCCTTCCTCTGACCACTTTGTATAAAACCACCCCTCCTTTCACACATGGAGTTATTTCCCTCCATAGCATGAATATTTATTATTTGCTTGTCTGTCTCCTCTGCTAGAACGCAGACTCCACATGGGCAGGGACTTCGTGTGGCTCACCCCTGAGCCTCAGCACCCAGAACAGACTTTGGCACAGAGCAGATGCTTGAACACTACTGCTGAGTGAGTGGATGGGAAGAATCCTAATCCCGCGAGCCTTCCCGTATTGTCATATCCAAAATCAGAAAACCCCAAGTGGTCAGAGGAGTCAGTTCCCAAGACATATTTGGGCGGCATCCTCAAACATTTTATGGAATCGAAGGTCTATGGTTGATGACAATCATGCTCAGCGTTTTATTTCACTGAATCCTTACACAAGCCCCATGATGGGAATTATTTCCATTCTGTTACAGATGAGGGAACACTGGCTCAGAGAGGTTAAGTGGCTTGCCCAACAAAACACTGGCAGGGGACTTCCCTGGTGGTCCAGAGGTTAAGACTCCATACTTCTGTTTCAGAGACATGGGTTCGATCCCTGGTTGGGGAACTAAGGATGCTGCATAGAGCAGAAACAACAACAACAACAACCACAACCCAAAGGACACAAAACACAGGCAGGATTAGAGTCTGTGCTAAAGGCTTTCTTTTTTTAAAAGCTGATTTTATCATTATCTTTCAACCCATGGAAAGTAGGGGAGGGGTGCACTCAGGGTCCCCCTCCTCCCACAGCTGACTCAGCAAATCTGACCATGGATCCTCCCTAGGGCTACCCCGAAGGCTCCGCTCCACTTCCCTGTTGTGGAGGGGCAGCACCCAGGAGGCCCTGAGCCTGCTGAAGGACGACGTGCTGGTGGCGGATCCAGGAACCAGGTGAGGCGTGAGCCCTGATGCCCCGCCAATGCCAGGAACCTCACAAGGGCACACACCCGTCCTGGGAGACATCCCGTGTAATCATATCCTAGGTGGTCAGAGCCAGGAAAGACTTCAGGGATGGATGACAAGTCCTGTTCCACATTTGGGGAGACTGAGACCCATGGATGGATGGCACAGCAAGGCAGTGGGGGAGCCAGGCCCAGATCCAGCTCTGTTTGAATCTCAAGTTCTTTCGATGAATTAACTCAACACCAACTCTGTGCTTGGAATGTGCAAACCTGAGAAACAGCAGCAAACGGATCCACTCAGTGCCCCCTCATGGAGTTTGCATTCTTGCCAGTGAACAATGAAATTCTTATTGCTAAACAGATAAACAAGATAAATACAGCTTTTTCCCAAGTGCTGGAAAATAAATGGCAGGCTGATAAGATAGGGGGTGGAAAGCTGGGGTAGCCACTCCTGGAGCAGTGGGGCTGTGAGCTGGACAGAGGACAGCAGGCACTCGCCTGCCTCAGATGCCCCCTTCTGGGCCCTGGGCAAGTGCTCTTTTTCCAAATTTGCCCCTCTACTTCTCCAAATGCTGAAACTCAGGGCCCACTTCTCTTAAGGAAGAAAGGATCTAAGACTTAGCCGTCTGTAGGCTAGAGTCCTCCTTCCAGCTCTGACACTAACTCCCTGAGCAATCCTGGAGGAAGCATCTGCTTCTGTGAACTTCACTTTTCTTACCTGTGGGGAAAAAAAAGAGCCTGGGCTAGAGTTCAGGCATGTCTAATAGCATTTGTGCGTTTTCACCCATTCCCGTGCCTTCCTGAGGCACTATTTTTTAGAGATTCTGGAAGAGCGTCTGCTCTGGGAAAGAAAAGCGACTTCCTATGGATTACTGGCGTCTGCCATGGCTGGGAAGAAGGGGGTGAGATCTTGCCCCCTAGTTGCTATCCTTGAGCTATATGATCCCTATCATTACTTGTGCCACCCAATCCCAGCAATCTGAGGCCCGTTTTCCTGATAAAGTAAATTATACTAACGTGTAAAGCAGATTTGTTTTACCACTTTCCCAGGTGCACTGCTAAGTCTAGGTCTCTGCCAATCTGCTGTGTGACCCTGGGCAATTTTGTGCCTCTCTCTGGGTCTATCCTCTTTCCGGAAGGAAGAATAAATACTGAGTTGTATTCAATGATCTCTGAA
The DNA here is from genome assembly GCA_006408675.1 of Madoqua kirkii. Classification (NCBI taxonomy): domain Eukaryota; kingdom Metazoa; phylum Chordata; class Mammalia; order Artiodactyla; family Bovidae; genus Madoqua; species Madoqua kirkii. Next base: position 11,701 of record SJYC01123625.1, on the reverse strand, counting down.
GTCTCTGCTAGGTCTGACCATCTCCGATGCCGTGAAGCAGATTCCTTTCCTGTCCACCCGGTAAAATGAAATTCGGAAGGCTTTCCAGACAATCTGAGCAAGCGGGAAGGGGTTATTCGGGGCCGGCGATGCCCGTCCCGGGCCGCAGGCCAGCTCCCGCCCTCCCTTTCAGGTGCCATTACAGCACGCTGGCCTTTTCGCTTCTGGCCCACGTCCTGGCAGCCCACACCGTGCAGGGTGACTACCAGCGCTGGATCCTGGAGAAGGTGCTGGAGCCGCTGGGAATGGCGGACACGGGCTTCGAGCTGACGCCTTCTGTGCGTGCCCGGTTGGCAGTGGGCTTTTACGGCAGTGGGCGGCCGGCACCTCTGTACGACCTGGGCTGGTACCGGCCATCGGGCCAGATGTACTCCACCACCGCTGACCTGGCCAAGTTGTCCATGGTGCTCCTGGGCGGCGGGCCCCAGCGGCTCCTGCGGCCGGACACGTCCAAGACGCTGCTGGTGCCGCTGCTGGCCTGCCCGGGCGCCTACTTCGCCAACGAGACGGGCACGCCGTGGGAGTTCCACGCGCAGCGGGCTACCGCGTGGTGCGCAAGGACGGCGAGCTGGACGGCTACGCTGCCACCTTCTCCCTGGTGCCGCCGCTGCGCCTGGGCCTCACGCTGCTGCTGGCCGGGCCGCGGCCGCCCGGGCCCGACCTCGTGGCGCAGGCCTACGACGTGCTCCTGCCGGCCATGGAGAGGGCCCTGCGGGGGGCCGAGCTCAGCCCGGCGCCGCCGCCCAGCACGCGCCCCTTCACCGGCTACTTCACCTTCTCTAACTTGACCTTCTACGACGTGCGCCCCGGGCCGGCGGGCGAGCTGCGCCTGCGCCAGTTCGGGCCCCGCGTGGAGGCGCTGGTGCCCGCCGCGTTCCGCACGCTCACGCTGCGCCACGTGCGCGGCCGCGTCTTCCAGCTGCACGTGGCCCGCGAGTTCCCGTGCGCCCTGCCGCTCGGTGACTCCTGGCTGTCCCTGGAGGCCCAGCACGGGCAGCTGGTCAACTTCTACCCCTTGGACCGCCACGGGCTGTCCCCGGGCTTCGACGTGCCGGGCCTCAACACGTACAGGGTGTTGCGGCTGTCGCACAAGCCGGTGTTCAAGACCCAGTGACCCTGGACTCCGTTTCCCCCTGCCGTTGCCTCCCACCTGTCCAACCTAGTTTTGCAAAGTAAGGCTGCATGAAGGTTTGTTGGAGAACCCGAGGAGCTGGCAGCGTGGGGTAGGGCAGTGCCCCTCAACGTTGTGGTTCGTGGACCACTGCCGCTTGCCAGCTGTTAAGTTATCTGTGGGAGAGGAAGAGTTAGGTAAGCATTTAGAAACTGTAATAGTGAGTTGACAGAGTACTTTTGTGTGTGTGTTGAATCTGAGACAGAATATCATTGTATCTTTTAAAAATCAACCTTATAGAGTTATAATTTTATGTAAAAGGAAATGAACGCATTATCAGGATACAGCTTGATTTGACAGATATATATACCCATCCCCACAATCAAGATGATAGAAAATTTTCATCACTCGCCCAAACATCCCTCCTCCTGCTTTGCAGTCAGCTTCCTTCCTGCTCCCAGCCCTGGGCCACTACTGATCTGCTCTGTCACTTTGTATTAGTTTTAGCCTGGAATTTTGTATGAGTGGAATCACAGAGTGTAATCTTCCGTGTCTGCCTGCTTTTGCTCAGCAGGATGTTTTTGAGGTTCATTCATGTCTTCGTGTATATCAGTATTTTGTTTCTTTTTATTGCTGAATAGTATTGGGTTGTACAGATATGCCACAATTGGTTTATCCTTTCGCCTTTTGATGGGTGTCTGGGTTGTTTCTGGATTGGGGCTTTGTGAAACAGCCTTCCTGCATAAGTCTGTTTTTGTGAATGCATGCTTTCACGTCTCTCGGGTGAGTATCTAGGTGTGGCTGCCATGCAGTGTTATAAAGCTCTGGCACCATTTACGTTCCCACCAGCGACATGCAGCGGCTCCACAGCTTTGCTGCCACTCCGCATTGTCGGCCTTCTCAGTCTCAGTCATGCTGCTGCTGCTGCTGAGTCGCTTCGGTCGTGTCTGACTCTGTGCGACCCCATAGACGGCAGCCCACCAGGCTCCCCTGCCCCTGGGGCTCTCCAGGCAAGCACACTGGAGTGGGCTGCCATTTCCTTCTTCAGTGCATGAAAGTGAAAAGGGAGAGTGAGGTCGCTCAGCCATGTCCGACTCTTCGCGACCCCATGGACTGCAGCCCACCAGGCTCCTCAGTGGTAGTAGTTGTGAAGTCTTCGCTCACTGTAGTTTTTTAACTGCGTTGTATTTATCATATTGTAAAAGTTCTCTAAATGTTGTGGATAGAAGTCCTTTGTCAGATACAAATATTGCAAAGATTTCCCCCCAGTCTTTGGCTTGTGTTTTCCTTTTCTTAATGATGTCTTTTGAAGAGCAGAAGTTACACAATTTTAATGAATTTTATGCCTGACGAATCTGAATGAATACAGAATCTGGGCTTGCCTTTCCTTTTAACAATTAAGCATTTAATTTTGAGAAAATTGTAGAGTCCCATGCAGTTGTAAGAAATAATCAGTGTACTCTCTATCCAGTTTTCTCCCATGGAAACATCTGGCACAACTAGGGTTCAGTAACACATGCAAGTTATTGACATCGATGCCATCAAGATACAGAACCTTTCTATCAGCTCAAGAATCCCTCTTGTTGCCATTTTCTGCTCACACCCACTTGTTTACCAGTGCACCCTGTCCTTAATGCCTGGCAACCCTGGCAACGTTTCTATAATTTTGCCACCTCAGGAATATTATATAACAGGAAATAGAGATGCAGAGGTAGAGGATGGAATTGTGGACCCAGCAGGGGAAGGAGAGAGTGGGACAAACTGAGAGAGGGGCATTGACATAGATACACTTCCGTGTGTGAAATAGCGGGCGGGAAGCTGCTGCTCAGTTCACAGGGATCTCTCAGTGCTCTGTGATGACCTAGAGGGGCAGGACGGGGGGCGATGGAAGGGAGGCTCAAGAGAGAGGGGATATATGTGTGCTTATAGCTGACTCACACTGTGGTACAGCAGAAACTAACGCAACACAGTAAGGCAGTTGTCCTCCAATTAAAAAAAATTTTAACAAGGAATATTATATAAATGGAGTGATGGAAGAAATTTGCACTTACTGAGGAATGGGAAAGTCATTCTACTTATAGTATGTGGGTTAGCTTGAACTCTGTGCTAACTAGAACAGATTGCCTTGTGGCCTGTCAAACACACAATGTTGCTTTTCTCGAACCTTTAAAGAAATGGGTGCATTATCTAGACCTTAAGAATGTCTGTTTGGGGACTTCCCGGGTGGTCCAGTGGTTGAGAATCTGCCTTCCAATGCAAGAGACACGGGTTTGATCGAGGAGCTAAGATCTCACATGTTGTGGGGCAGCTAGGGAGCCTGAGTGCTACCATAAAGACCCAGCAAAGCCAAACAATAAATAAATAAATAAAAGTTGAAAAAATGTCTGTTTTGAAGACAGATATTTGCCTGCCTTCCTGGGATGTCAGTGCCACTTAGTACTTCAATAAGTCTCCCTCCCTAGATGCCCAGGCCATACTAACTTGCTGTTTGTGTGCAAATCTGTATTTTGGGGGATACTTTGAAGGAAGGTACCCCTGTCATGCTTGGTGTTCTTTGTTCTGACAAGAAAAAAAAGTTGTGCTGAAAACATGCTTCTCTGGAGCAGTTTCTCAGATCTGAGAGGCTGTCTCCTGGGCTTTGATTCTCAGTTTGACTTGATTAAAACTCTCCTTTACTCTTATTACATGTTGGTTATTGATTATTTCCATAGAGACGAGTCATACAGTATGTAGTCTTTGGGGATTTTTTTTCACACTCAGCCCAGTTCTCTGGAGATTCATTCAAATTGTTGCAAGTATCAAAAGTTTGTTTCTTTGTGTCGCAGATGGTGCTTGCATAGTATAGACGCACAGCAGTTTATTTAACCATTCACTGGGTGAAGGACGTCTGGGTTGTTTCCAGTTTTAACCTATTAGGAATAAACCTGCTTGGAACATTGGTTTACATGTATTTGTCTGCGTGTAAGTCTATTTCTCTGGCATAAATGCCCAGGAGGGCAACTGAAGGTTGAATGATGCCTTTTTTTTTTTTTTAATTGCCAAACTGTTCTCCAGAGTGATTGTACCATTTTATATTCCGGCCAGCACTGTATGAGTGATCTGGTCTCTGCACATTTTGGCCTGCATTTGGTATTGTCTCTATTTAACTTTTTATTTAAATTGTATTTATCTATTTATTTTTGGTTGTGCTGGGTCTCTGCTGCTGCCCTTGGGCTCTCCCTAGTTGCGGCGAGTCGGGCTCACTCTCTAGCGTGGTGCACGGGGCTTCTCACTGCCATGCCTTCTCTTTCTGGTTGCTGAGCACAGGCTCCAGGGCGTGTGGGCTTCAGCAGTTGTGATGCAGGGGCTTAGTTGTTCCACGGCATGTGGGATCTTCCTGGACCAGGGATGGAACCTGTGTCCCCTGCATTGACAGGTGGATTCTTAACCACTGAACCACCAGGGAAGTCCCTCTGCTGTTGATTTTTAATTTGATTCCACTTTGGTCAGAGAGCACACTTGGTATGATTTCCGTTTTTTTTTTTTACCATTTGTTGAGTTTGTGTGTGTGCGTGTGGCTCAGGATATAGTCTGTTTTGTAGCTGTTCCATGTGCACGTGAAAAGGATGTGTATTCTGCTGTTGTGGGTGGAGTGTTAATGTAGAGGTCAATTAGACCTGTTGGTTGTTGGTGGTGTTGACGTCTCTGCCCTCACTGATTTTCCATCTAGCTGTTCTGCCCATTGTTGAGAGAGGGAAGTTGAAGTCTCCAATTATAATGGTGAATTTGTCTGTTTCTCTTTCCAATTTGTGATTTTTCATTTCGCATATTTTTGCAGCTTTTTCATGCATGCTCATTAGCTTGAATGCAGATTCGGATTAGATCGCAGTTTTTATAACTTCTTTGACCACACCCTCAATGGAAAATAGATTTTATTTACGCACATGCACAGTAATATAACTGAAACAATTTTAATGCAACAGTGTTTACTCTTGTCACATGCAGCTGGAGTTTACTCTTTTCAGTTCGTTTATTTTTTTTCTTAAGACTTCATTTTTTTAGAGGAGCAAAATTGAGAGGAAGAAACAGCGATTTCCCATTTACTTCCTGCCCCTACTCATGCGTAGCCCCTTCCATGATCAACATCCCCAGCCAGAGTGCTCCATTGTGAACAATTGATGAACCTGCCTTGGTACATCATTATCACCCAAAGTCCTTTCCCTTAGGGTTCCCTCTGGGTATTGTACGTTCTGTGGGTAAAGCCACATATGTAATGACAGGTATCCATCATTACAGTATCGTACAGAGTATCTTCCCTGCCCTGAAACTCCTCTGTGCTTTGCCTGTTCATTCCTCCCTTGCCGTAAATCCTGGCAACCACTTACCTTTTTACTGTCTCCATAGTTTTTCCTTTTTCCAAACATAATGCAGTTGGAATCTTATAGCATGTAGCAATTTCAGATTGGTTTCTTTCACTTAGTAATACACATTTAAGTTTCTTCCAAGTCTTTTTGAAGCTCAATAGATGTTTTTTAAAGCACTGAGTAATACCCCATTGTTTGGGTGTACCGCAGTTCATCTAATAAGGACGTCTTGGTTGCCTCCAGGTTTTGGCAATTTTGAATGAAGCTGCTATAAAAATCCATGTGTGTGTTTTTGCGTGGCTGTGTTTTTAACTTGTTTGGGTAAATACCAAAGAGTGCAGTTGCTGGATTGTTTGGTAAGAGTGTGTTTAGTTTTGTAAGAAACTGCCCAGCTGTCTTCCAGAATGGCTCTGCCCCTTTGCATTCTCACCAGCAGTGAATGAGAGTTCCTGTGGCTCCCCGTCCTTGTCAGCATCTGATGATGTTGGTGTTCTAGATTCTGGCCTTTCTAATAGATAACCACTGTAAGTGCTATGCTTCCCTGGTGGCTCAGAGGGTAAAGCGCCTGCCTGCAATGTGGGAGACGTGAGTTCAATCCCTGGGTCAGGAAGTTCTCCCAAAGGAGGAAATGGCAACCCACTCCAGTATCCTTGCCTGGAGAATCACATGGATGAAAGAGCCTTCGGGGCTACAATCCATGGGGTCCCAAAGAGTTGGACACGACTGAGCGAACTCACTTCACTTCGTATAGTGCTGTCTCATTGTCATTTTAATGTGCATTTTCCTGATGACGTATGATGTCATCTTTTCATATGCTTACTTGCTGTCTGTATACTTTCTTTGATGAGGTGTCTGTTAAAGTCTTTGGCCCACTTTAAAAATTTTTTTAAATTGGGTTGTTTCTTTTCTTATTGTTGAGTTTTAAGAGTTTTTGTGTATTTTAGGTAACAGTCCTTTATCAGAAATGTCTTCTGCAAATATTTCCCCCAATCTGTGGCTTGCATTCTCATTTTCTTGACATTGTGTTTTGCAGAGCAGAAGTTTTAAATTTTAATGAAGTTTAGCTTATCAGTTATTCCTTTCATGGATTGTGCCTTTGCTGTTGTATCAAGAAAGTCATCACTGTATCCAAGGTCATTTAGGTTTTCTCCTATATCATTTTCTAAGAGTTTTCTAATCTTGCATTTTACATTTAAGTTTGTGATCCATTTTGAGTTTTTTTTTGTGAAATATGTAAGGTCTGTGTCTAGATTCTTTTTTTTTTTTTGGATGTGGGTATCCAGTTGTTCCAACATCATTTGTTGAAAAGACTATCTTTTCTTCATTGCATTTCCTTTGCTTTATCAAAGATCCACCGACTGTGTTGATGTGGGTTTGTTTCTGGGCTCTTTATTCTATTCCACTAATCTATGTGTCTGTCCCTTTGCCAACACCACACTGTGTCTGGGTGACTGTAGCTTTGCATTAACTCTTGAAGCTGGGCAGCGTCAGTCCTCCCACTTAGTCTCTTGCCTTCAGTATTGAGTTGGCTATTGAGGAGTTTTTGCCTTCCATGTAAACTTTAGAATCGGTTTGTTGATAGCCACAAAATAATGTGCCAGAATTTTGATTAGGTTGCATTGAATCTATAGGCTGAGTTGGGAATCCTGTTATTTAAGCATTTATTGGCCACACGAGGTCTTCACCTGGCATGTGGGCTCTCTAGTTGCAGTTCGAGGCTGAGTTACTCCGAGGCTTGTGGGATCTTAGTTCTCTGACCAGGGATTGAACCTGTGTCTCCTCCATTGGAAGGCATGTTCTTCACCACTGGACCACTAAAGAAGTCCTAAATCTTGTCATTTAAAATTATTACATTAATAAAAAAGTCAATGTAGCAAATAAAAGTTGAGCACAAATTCCTTGCTGTTCTTTTTGTTGGAAGCTGAGATTGGTCTCCACTTCTTGTATCCAGGTGGGCCCTGAGACTGCCTAACCCAAAAGAATGTAAGAGAGGTGATGAGATTCCAGTTTCTGGACCAAGGCTTTAGACACCAGCAGCTTTCTCTTCCTCTCTTGGACACTCTCTCTTGGGCCTTGAGCTTTTAAAGTCTGTCTACTCTGAGACTTGCCATACTGGGGGCTACATGTAGACACGTAGGGTCTAGAGTCCCAGAGGAGCTCAGACTTCCAGCCAAGCCCAGGCTCCCAGCCATCCCTGCCAGGACTCCAGAAGAGCTGTGAGTTATCTGTTTTAGATGTCCAAACTGGCAGATCCACCTGCTGAATACCCCTGCATGAGTTCCTTTCATGCTGTGTGACACCAGCAAAGCCCTGACTGAATTCCTGACTTGCAAAATGAATAACTGATTAAATCAATAATGCTATAATAAAATAATGTTCACCAGTGAATTGTTAATTAAACATCAAATAGTTATTTTAAGTGGCTAAGTTTTGGAGTCCTCTGTTGCACAGCAAGAGGTACCTGGGACAGTGAGTCATGAGGCACCCGAGGGAAACTGCATCCTGGCCATGGTTTGAAGACACACTGATACAAACCACACTGAGCCTTTGCACTCCTGTCTGTTTTTGTGGCATGAGTGTGGGGCTGGATAATATATTAAAAATTAACTTATGTTTGTTCCCATTATGTTTTTCTCTCCAGTTTTCAAGAGGAATCCAGAGATTTAGTATTCTCCTTCTGTGTCTGGGACTTTTGCTAGGTGAAAACCAGAAGATGCTTAAAGGCACAGCCTGTGCCAGGGCCGGTGGTGGGGGTGAGCATCTCTGGGAGGAGAGATGGGAGACATCCCAAGGCTGGAGAGGAGTCCTCAGCCATCATCTCATCGTGAGGGAGATGAGTTTCTAGTAGTTTCTGGACATCTTTCAGCTGTCATTCTTATTTTGGAAACATCCAATTCCAATCTTTTTTTAAAAGATTGATTGATTTATTGACCGGCCATGATGAGTCTTGGATGCTGCGTGCAGGTCCTCTCTAGTTGCAGCAAGCAGGTGCTGCTCTTGGTGGAGCGCTGGCGTCTCACGGTGGTGGTTCTTTTTTGGAGCACAGGCTCTTGAGCACTCGCTCAGTAGTAGCGGCACATGGGCTTAGTTGCTGTGCAGCATGTGGGATCTTCCAGAACCAGGGATAGTACCAGTGGTCTCTCCATTGCAAGGCAGACGCTTAACCACTGGACCACCAGAGAAGCTCCAGATCCAGTCTTTAAAACAGAAGCAGAATTATTCTGGAGGAGGTGGAGATGGGAGGCAAAGCTTAGGTCCTCTCATTTTTCCTGTACGTGGTCCACTGGGCACCTCCTTGGAACCCAGGATTGCGAGGCACAGTGTTTAAGTCTCCTTCCATGATGAGGAATTGGGGGCCCATGCGTGTCTGTTACCTTTGGTTTTCACGTGACTGCCCCTTCTCATTCCTTAGCTCTCTCTCACATTCTCCCCTTTCCCCGCTGCTCTGTCTAAAATCTGTTACCCTCTCGGGCTGGTGTCATGGAGATCTGCTGGTTTCCTTCCCAGGACTTGTGACAATTTGCCTTTATTCCATTTATTTGCTTCAGTAAGGGCCGCAGAGTTCAGGAAGACAGGGGCCTTGTGTCTCCTGCTCTGGGTGTAACCCGGTGCCCAGCACAGCGCCTGGTGTGAGAACACGCTCAGAAAATGTCTTCTGACAGAAGAATGAGGCTCAGAGCGGGTCAGCAACTTGCCAAGGTCACTCGGGAATGTGGGGCAGAGCCAGGATGAAGGTCAAGTCATCCAACATCCTCCATCATCAGTCTGGCTACAGTGACCTCTGTGGGCAGCTGAGGGGGGATCAGGACTGGTCAGGCATATGAAGGGCTGGTTGCAGAGAACCATGAACCTCTCAGAATAACCCAGACGGACTGCAGGTAATATGGTGGGGTTTCCCTTCCAGCAAGATCAAGGCTCATGAAGGGAAGACCTAAGCTAGGGCCCCTGGTTGTGGGCCTCAGGCCGGGGAGGCTAGACCACAGCTTTCCTGCCTACAGGAGAAGAAAGAGGGAAGAGGGGAGGAGCCCAGGGTCTCAGGGAAGAAGCCCGAACAAACTCCTTCTTGAAGGTTGAATTGATCAGCTGTTCCTCCAAGCCTAATGGAATTAAAAAGAACAGTTGGAAGAGGGCAATGCTGGAAACCCAAGGTAAGACCCTTTAGGATGGAATCCCAGGCTCAGGGTTGAGCAGGGGGCTCCCTGGCATCCACCCAATCACATCATTTAAGGAAACTGAGAGAGAAGTCAGGCAGCAGTTAGATAATGGTCCTGGCAACCCTGAGGGCAGGGATCAGACAGCCCATGTACTCCAGGAAGTGAAGTAACTTGCCCAAGGTCAGAAATTTATCAGTGGGGCTCCACCGAGTCTCTGTAGGGGCCCACAGCTCTTCCTGCCACTTAGAGAGATATGAACCAAGCGTGAGCTTTTGGGGGCAGGTCACTCTAACACTTGCTAGCTGGGCTGGGTATACCTCCCCCTCCCCTGGATCCGAGGGCTCCTTCCTCGGCATCAGAGGTTCTGGGGTTTAGTGTAACTGGAATGGGAGGAAGGGTCCAGTCTCAGGATTGGTTTTGAAGAGAGGGAAGGAGAAAGAAGAAATTCTGTAAATTGTGCTAAGTGCCAGAGGATGCAGAAAAGAGGTGGACGGAGAAGATGCCAGGTCTTCTCGTGCAGGCAGTTTGAAAATCAGTTTTAATTTATAAAATATACCTGAGCCCTACCCCACCAAGCCACATTCATCTTGACCTTGAGCAGTTAAGACACCTGTGTCTCTGTGAGCCTCAATTTCCACTGTTGTAAAACAGGAAGAAGGCCCGGGATAGTGCTGGAGCTCATTCCCACCGGCTGGCAAGAGGCAGCTGTTACATTTCCAGGAATTTTGTGAAGCTGTTGTTGGATGCTATCATTAAAAAATGAGATTATGTAAATGTACAATAGCATAAAATGCATTCAGTACAAACACTCAAATCACTTTTCTAGCTATTTTATTGTATGCTACTGTTATCTGTGTTTTGAGGTTGTTTGCATCTGTCGTATCTGAATTTTGGGAACATTATGTAACCATGTGTTGCTGAGCTCTGTTCTCTGCCAGGGCAATCGGCAACCCAGAAGAGGGCCCTCTGCAGACCCACGGCCATGCAGGCACCCTCATCTTGGACCTGCAGCCTCCACACACATTTATGTTGTTAAAAAGCCAAAAAAGAAAAAAAGAAGATATGCTACCCAGCATCTCTTCCAAAGTCTGTTGTTTAGTGACTCACCCTGATAGTTTGGAATAGACCTTGTTGGCCATTTATACTGTGGAAAATGGCCATTGCTACACAGCAGGGCTTGATTTATTTGTCATTTGTTGACTGTCTAGGCGCAAGAAAGTAATGGATGACATGTTAATACAGATTAAATCGAAAAATGTGAGATGGTGAATAATAGCACAAAAAACCTGAAGAAATATTCTTGCAGTATTTGAAAACTATTCCCTTCTCCAGTGGACACATTCTGTCAGCCCTATCCACCGTGACCTGCCCGTCTTGGGTTGTCCCACAGGCATGGCTTGGTTTCATTGAGTTAGACAAGGCAGTGGACCTAGTGTGATTAGACTGACTAGTTTTCTGTGAGTATGGTTTCAGTGTGTCTGCCCTCTGATGCCTTCCTGCAACACCTACCATCTTACTTGGGTTTCTCTTACCTTAGGCATGGAGTATCTCTTCATGGCTGCTCCAGCAAAGCACAGCTGCTGCTCCTTGAATGTGGTCCACTGGAGAAGGGAATGGCAAGCCACTTCAGTATTCTTGCCTTGAGAACCCCATGAACAGTATGAAGAGGCAAAATGATAGGACACCAAAAGAGGAACTCCCCAGGTCATTAGGTGCACAGTATGCTACTGGAGATCAGTGGAGAAATAACTCCAGAAAGAATGAAGGGATGGAGCCAAAGCAAAAAAAATACCCAGTTGTGCATGTTACTTGGTGATAGAAGCAAGATCTGATGCTGTAAAGAGCAATATTGCATAGGAACCTGGAATGTCAGGTCCATGAATCAAGGCAAATTAGAAGTCGTCAAACAAGAGATGGCAAGGCTGAACATCGACATTCTAGGAATCAGCGAACTAAAATGGACTGGAAAGGGTGAATTTAACTCAGATGACCATTATATCTACTACTACGGGCAGGAATCCCTCAGAAAAAATGGAGTAGCCATCATGGTCAAC
>SJYC01123623.1:0-18988 GCA_006408675.1 Madoqua kirkii | reverse complement strand
AGTCGCTCAGTCATGTCTGACTCTTTGCGACCCTGTGGACTGCAGCACGCCAGGCCTCCCTGTCCATCACCAACTCTTGGAATTTACTCAAACTCATGTCCATCGAGTCAGTGATGCCATCCAACCATTTCATCCTCTGTCGTCCCCTTCTCCTCCCGCCCTCAATCTTTCCCAGCATCAGAGTCTTTTCCACTGAGTCAGCTATTCACTTCAGGTGGCCAGAGTACTGGAGTTTCAACTTCAGCATCAGTCCTTCCAATGAATATTCAGGACTGATTTCCTTTAGGATGGACTGGTTTGATCTCCTTACAGTCCAAGGGACTCTCAAGAGTCTTCTCCAATACTGCAGTTCAAAAGCATAGATTCCTCGGTGCCCACCTTTCTTTATAGCTAACTCTCACATCCATACATGACCACTGGAAAAACCATAGCATTGACTAGACGGACCTTTGTTGGCAAAGTAATGTAATGTCATTGTTACATAGAAGATATTTATGACTCTGAAGGTGGGATTATCAAACAAGAGATTATAGAATCAAAGGAGAGAGCTCAAAACTAAGCAATCCCGTTGAACAAAGAAGATTGGGAAAAAAGAGGCCGTAAATTCAGAGGAAAGCAAGAAAGAGTGATGCCATGGAAACCCAAAGAGGATTTTGAAGAACGCAAGTGACCAACCCTGCTAAACACCTGTAAGAGATCAAGTAGGACAAGGACAGAGAGATGTCTCTGAATTTAGTAATGTTGAGATGATTAGTGACCTCAACAAGAGCAGATATGTTGGAGTGGTAAGAATGGACACCCCCATGGACTGAGTTTAGGAGGGAAAGGAAAGGTAAGAAGTAGAGATAGTGAGCAATCATGGACCACAAGTGTAAGAAATGTTGCTTTGAAGAAGAACAAAAGAATGGAAATGGAGATGGATGAGGTGTTAAAAATGGGAGATACATGGGCATATCTGAGTAATGATGGAAATGATCCAATAGAGATTGAGAAACTCAAGTGGGAGAGAAAGGGGATAACTGAACTTTAAGATATGCCTCTAAGTTAATTTGTTTCCAAATGAATAACCCGTTGTCTCGATACCATCAACTGATTCATCCATTTGTTCCCTGCTGATGTGGAACCTTAAAAAAATATGAAATACTCCTTTGTATTCCATAGTCTGTCCTACCGTTCTTCCATGATTTAGCTTCCATACTACTAAGACCATTTTCAAGTTATGCCCATTGTGATTGACCTGTTTTATCTCAGCAGTTGTTCTTAGCAGACTAATTTTGTTCTAGCAATGCAGTATTCTCTTGGACATCTCTCTGGATGCAAGGTAGAATTTTTAAAACATTTTCCACACGAACTTTCCCCTCAGAAGTCAATTATTTTCTTGTTCATTCTAGTGTTTCTCCATTGTGCTGTTGGTTTTCCTGAAACGTCTATGACAGGCCATTCGTATGAAGGACTGAGATGGCTACATTTTGGTTAATTGATTTGTAGTCTTTAGCAGTTGTGAATCTTCTTCACCAGACAGGTTTTTTTCTCGGAATGTGACAAAACTGTACAGGTGAATAGTTAGGATGTGCCAACAGGAGGATTCCTGTTTATGAGGCATGGGTGGGGAACAGGTGGCAATCAGAGGTGGGGAAAGTGTCTTAGTGGATGTATCATGGTTTAGAGGATTTAACTGCTATTCCAACATGTTCTTTGTTCTCCATAGCCTTATGGTGGTCTACAAATTACCTGGACAATCCCCACTTATCTCTTCAACCACAGAGTCAATGCTGGGCTCCCTTTCTGTGCACAAGAAGGGCTTTATTTAGAAAGCTTCTCTCACTGGCCATGGCCAGGGCTAAACACTACAGCAAGACACTGTGCACAGAGTTGGAAAATGGCCCAGCCACTTTGGCAGACCTTTACCTATCTTCTCTGCTTTCTGTTTCATGACTCACTCTAGCTCCTAAGCCCTGTGAATTCTGAGCTTTGCCGGGGCTCTATTTGGAAGATTCATAATCATTTCTCCAATATCCTTTTCCATTCCTGTGTGAGCAGGATGTGGGTTCCAGAGTATAATTTCCAGAAATTTCCTATTGTTTCCGAAAGGTCAGATAACAGTGGTTTAGTATACAGTCCTATAGAATCGGACTGCCTGGCTCCAACAAGCTCTTAACCTCTCTGTGGCTCTGTTTACTCATTTTTAAATTGGATAATAATAGTGCCAGCCTTGCAGAATTATTTAAGTGGTTTAATACACATTAATTGTTTAGTGCAGGAGCTAGCCCACTGGAAGTGCTGAAAGTATGTGTGTGTGCTGTGCTCAGTCATGTCTCTTTGTGACCCCATGGACTGTCACCTGCCAGGTTCCTCTGTCCATCGGATTTCCTAGGGAAGAATACTGGAGTGGATTGCCAGTTCCTTCCCCAAGGGATCTTCCTGACCCCCATCTCTTGTGTCTCCTGCCTTGCAGGTGGATTCTTTACCATTTTAATACACATTAATTGTTTAGTGCAGGAGCTAGCCCACTGGAAGTGCTGAAAGTATGTGTGTGTGCTGTGCTCAGTCATGTCTCTTTGTGACCCCATGGACTGTCACCTGCCAGGTTCCTCTGTCCATCGGATTTCCTAGGGAAGAATACTGGAGTGGATTGCCAGTTCCTTCCCCAAGGGATCTTCCTGACCCCCATCTCTTGTGTCTCCTGCCTTGGCAGGTGGATTCTTTACCACTGTGCTATTTGAATTTCACATTCCCTTGATTTACTTAAAGTATACTTGTAAGAAATCCTAGAGATCATCTAATAGAGCACTCTCCTTTGAAAAATGGGCAAAGAAATGAGAAAGAACTTCTCCAAAGCTGTAAGTCTATTTAGGGGAAGAACTTATACAAAAGTCAAGATCTCTTGCATCTTAGTCCAATTCTTCTCGTACTGAAAATAAGTAGATAAATACTTATCAGAGGTACTAAAGTTATAAACTATGTATGTCTGGGACCATTCTATGTCCCTTTTCTCCTGTGCAAACAGAATAGTTCTTCCTTGTATTTAAAGCCCATCTTTCCACCTTGACTTTGATCCCATTCTCTCCTTCTGCTTTCTCTAATATTTTCTTCTTATTAACAATACCTTCTTTTTGTGGTAGATTCAATCTCTTGCTCTGAACTGGATCCTTTCCACTGGTCTTTAATCATGTTGAAATGTATCCCAAGTCATTCAAGCCCTGATGCTCCCACTCCTGGATTCTGCTCTATCTTTCCACTCTCTTTCACCTCCAAACTTCTGCAAACTCCTCTTTACATTGTGGGTACTTTCTTCTTCTCCCATCCCACTGGAGCCCGCCTCTGGCCTTATCACTCCAGCAAGCATCTCTCACTAAAATCACTTATGCTTCCATGCTACTAAATCCAATTTTTCAGGCATTAGATTCTCGCACATCTCAGCAGATGGGACCCAGGTGATAGATCCCACCATCTTGAAACATGGTCCTCTTTGGGCTGTAGAGTCCTGGCACTCTCATGATGTTTATCCTCTCTCCTTTGCCATTCTTTCTCTGTAATGTCTGTTGGCTCGTCACTTCCACCTGACTGATAAACGTTGCAGTTACATGAACAGGTCTTGCTTCTTTTATTTTCCCTTATTTTTTAGAGTACTTTTGTTCTTTTCTATGTTTTAGTCTCTACTCTTCTTGGGTGAGTTAGAGTCTAAGGCTTTAATAACAGTTTATATAAGATTAGCTTCCATGTTTCTATCTCCAACTCAGACCTATCTGCCTATGGACTACTGTCATCCTTTCTTAGACGGCTCAAAAATTCTCAAAATCAACATGTTCAAACAGAAATCTTTGATTTCCTTTCCTAAAGAAAACACACTAGTGATATTTCATAGCTCTGAAAGGCACACTAATCAATGAAGTTATGCATCCTCCAAACCTAGGAGTTATCATCTTTGAGACCCCTCATTCCCTGTATCCAATCCAGTATCAAATTTGTTTTCTAAATACATCTTGAATCCATCCACTTCTCTCTGCTTTTACCTCAACTCCCAGATGCAGCTACCATCTTCTGTACCCTAGACCACAAAGTGGTCTCTTCATGGCCATGTGCTCCCTCCATTCTTTCTTGATATTGCAGACAGACCAAGGTTTTCAAAATGCATGTCTGGGGACGTCCCTGGCAGTCTAGTGGTTAGGACTCTGCGCTTTCACTATCAGGGGCGTGGGTTTGATTCACTTCTGACTCCCTCTTGCTCCCCATTTTCAACACACATCTCCATAAAACAATGTAATAGCTTCTTCTTCCTCTTAGGAAAGAGATAGAGTTATTCCATAGGGCTCAAAAAGCCCTGCTGGCTCTGGTCCCTGCTTACTTTTCCAGCTCACCTTGCAAGGCACTCCCTGCCACTGTCTCCCTACCTTTTTCCCTGTGACTCATATTTGCCAGGCCCCTCCCGCCACAGGGCTGCTGAACATACTGTTTTCTCTGCTTGGACCAGTCATCTCTCCCCTCTTCGCATGGTTAACTCCTTCTCAGCCTCTGGGATCTCAGCTCGACCATTTTTTGCACAGAGAAGACAACTTGGCCTTCGCTGATGAATTCAGGCATCCTTGTCACAGCCTCGCCTGGCACCAGATACTGATTCATTACCTTTGCAGTCGTCTATTTATTTGTGTGAATACCTGAATAATTTCTCTCTCCCCTCACTACCCACTCATTCATTTAGCAAATATTTACTGAAATCCTAGTAATACATCTACCAGGCATGATTTTAGAAGGGGCCACCAACTACAAACAAAGAGCTCTGCAATACGACATCCAGAGGTGAACAGTACCCTGAAGAAATAGGAAGTGGGAGAAGAGGACAGAGTATAAGTGGCTGCTGGCTTGGATAGGATGGTGAGGGAAGGCTTCTCAGAGGCAGTGACGGAGCCCAGGTTTCATTGAAGAGGAGGGCAAGTCAGGAGGTGGTCTGGGGGATAAGATCCGGGGTCAAGGACCAGTCAGCAGTGAGTGGGGCTGGAGTGAAGCAAGACTGGGGCAAGGGCAGGAAAAAACAACCACTAGAAGCTTTTCAACAAGGAGTGACAGTGTTTAATGCACATACTCAAATGATCACTGTGGCTGTCTTGGGGTGAAGAATTTGAAAGGTGAAAGGTGGAAGTACTGAGTTCTGAAGCTGTGGTCCTGCAGAGAAATGATGGGGGTTTGCAGGAGAGTAAGCAGAGCCGAAGTGGTGACAAAGGATGGAAGTGACTAAGGAAAGGACGGGACTGGAATGTGTTTTGACACTCTGTGTGTCAAGATTTGTGATGGTTTTCTCCAACGTCTCCAATGGATTTCCTTCTCACTTACAGGATGAGCCACAGCCTAAGCATGGCCAAGGAGGCTTTCTGTGCCATGGCCCCATCTCTCTTCCTCCCTCCTCTCCGGCCATGCTGGCCTCCTCACCCTTTTGTGAACAGGTTCGGTGTGATCCCATCTTTTGTATTAGATGTTCCCCCAGATATCAGGCAAGCAGGTATTGACATGCTTCCCCCACCACCCGGGGTTCTGATCAAATGTCACCTCATCAGAAAATTTTTTCGTGAACATCCTAGATAAATGAGACACTTCCTATTCCCTGGCTGATTAATTTCTCTTTATAGTACTTACTGACACCTGACAAATCCATATACTATAGGCAAACATAAAACATGTTACGTATTTATTATTCCTTGAAGGCAGGGATTTGGTCTGTTTTGTTCACTATGGAACAAAATTCCCAGAATGGTGCCTGGCATATAGTAAGTGTTTAATAAGTATCTGTTAAATTAACATGGTTGAAACAGAGAATGGGAGAAGCAAAGAACAGCTCCAGGCTTTGGGGTCTGAGTGATGGTGCTATTGCAGATTTTTCAAAATGTGGACTCGGACTCCTTTGCTATGAGCCTGAAGCTGGAATCCTGAACTGCTTCATCTATTGCAGGTTTGGAGAAGTCCTCGATCCCTCTGGGCCCATGGAAGCTGAGAAAGTCCAGAATCCTAGAGGGCTGGGCTACTTTCTCTTCCCACAGGAAGAAACTAGTGACCAGCCAAACTTTCTCTAGGTGCCAAAATCCCATCAGTTGGATCCCAGCCCCAGCACTGATGCTGGAGACGCTACTACTCTGTGTGTGGTTTCCGGGCAAACAATTGGCTGCCCACTTTAAGAGACAATATCGCTAAGCACTTTTTTTTAATGCAAAAAGAAAGAAATAAAAAAAGAACTACCTATTTTCCTCATTCCTGCAGGTGCCCAACCCGATTGACTTGTTGGAGTACATTTTCTGCATTCTTAATAGATAGCTAGCAGGAAATGCTTCGTATAGGCTCAGCTAGAGGGGTAGAAAGTTAGCGAGGGGAGGGCACAAGATCGCCAGGCCCTGCTCGGACCGGTACTGAGCTGCTCTAAAGCAGGCCAGGCAGCTCCAGCCAGCAAAACACACCTTCGACCGGCCATAGCATCTTGCTGTGTCTCCGCCACCGATGGTCGAGAATTAAGGTGAGAGAGGGTAGGAACTCTCGGGGAGGCAGGAGGGATGGAAATTCAACTGAAAGGAACTGAGGCTGGGGGGCGGGGGAGGAGGTGGTGGTGGTAGGGGGCATCACATGCTTTGCTTAAGGAGATGCCTTCCAGTGCCTCTGGGGTTTTGTTCCAAGTGATCACTGTGACAACCTCTCAGACTCCCCATCCCAAGCCACGGGGTGCCGGGTACCATTTCTCAGAAGGGTGGTAAGCGTGTGCAGGTAGGCATCCTGGTAGAATGGAGGCTAAATTATTGCTCTTGCTTTCCTCTTGGCCCAAAATATTTGGGCTGAAAATCAGGCATTATTCCAATGCCTATTTGGTGTCTTAAATTTCTGAGCACTGGGGAATATTGTAATTACACTATTTGAACTGCACACCTGGCAAAGCTTGGCCAACGCCAAGGGTTTTGTCTGCAAGAGGCATTTGCTACAAAGCGAGGTGCCAATACAGCAGCATCTTGGCCAGGAAAGTCCTACCCTGGTTCCAGCTTTGCGGCACCTCCTTCTAAGCCAGACCCATCCCACCACTTCACTTCCCAAGGAAAGAGACCCTTCAAGGAGGGTTCGTGTGGGGATGAAACCGCTCAAGTCACTACAGAGGTCCAGTGGGAGACGATTCTGTAAAGCATTAAACCAGGTAACAGCTCACAGATGTGAATAGCCCTCGAATACAGACCCTCATCCCCTGAGGTCTGACTACAGCCAGGGAACTGCTCATGAGATGTGATCCAGAGATGTACTCCAGGGCTTTCCTTTAGAGTATGTGACCATGTGTTTGGCAAGGAAAAGAGGGGCATGCGTAGGACTTAAGATTTATCGAGGATCCGCAGTTGTGTGAGGTCTGAGCTCCTCAGGGGATGGGGACCGAGACGGTATTTTCTGATCTACTCTGTTTCTATGAAATTAGCACATGGTCTTTGCCCAGGGAGGCTAGGAGCGTGCTTCACGGCACTGATGTCTCAGGGGTCCGGCCAGCTACTTCTCATGGCTTCAGGGAGACTTAGCAAGGAGAGGTGGCAGGCTGGGTCATACCTGAGACAGTGGCACTGGCCACTGGCAAGAGGGTAAGAGGGCAAGACACACAAAGGTGCTAAGCTGCCCTTGCAGGTGAAGGCTTCCAGGAGACACCATGAGCATGCGCAGACAGATCGTCTGCCGGCCTGACTGGGAGCCAGAGGACTGGATCAGAATGAGGGTCCCATGGAGGGAAAGGGACTGTTTGCCCCGACAGGTAGAAAGGGATAGTGAGAAAAGGCCAGACACCAAAGCCAGGGAGACTTGGGTTCAAACCTCAGCTCTGTCACCACCTAGCTGCATGACCTGGGCCCTTGATTTCCTCTTTCTCTAAGCCCAGATTTGCTCATCTTTAAAATGGGGATAATAGTGCGTAGTCTGAGGGTTCTAAAGATTGGAGAAAATATATTTGGAGCCTCTGGGACAGAATAGGTCTTCTGTGAACTGCAGCTTTAGCAAAAAGGCTTCATCCATGCTTATCATTACTTGGTCATTCATAATACCATTGCTGTATTATTCATTTGATCTGCTATTTTTTGAAATATATTTGATAGATAACATTGTGTAGATTTAACATGTACAACATGTTAATGTGATGAATTTATATATTGTCATACAATTACCATCATGGCCATAATTAACACCTCTATCATGATGCATCATTACCCTTTCTTTTTATTGGTTCAAATAATTAAATTCTAGTCTTTTAGCAAGTTTGATGATTAGAATGCAGGATTGTCTAGATTCACTGCACTGTGTGGTAGATTTCTAGGGCTTGTTAACTGCTTGGTGGACATTTATTCCCTTAAACAACATTGGTTCTGTCTCCCCTGTCCCTGGGAATTACCATTTTATTCTGTAGTTTGGCCCTTGAAAATTCCACAGATAAGTAGATTATACTTTGAGATGCCATAACGTGCTCAAGGATTACACCTCTGCTTTATTGCTCGAAGTCCCAAGTATCTGAAGATATCATGTGCTTTTTCACTGAGGAATAATTTGCCTTCAGTGAAACTTGCAAATCTGAACTGCACAATTTGATGAGTTTTGACACATCTGCATCCATATGTAACCCTCACCCTCTTCAGGATGTAAGACATTTCCAGCACCCTTGTGAGTCCACTTTTACCCTTTTCCAAGCTCTACCTCAAGGCAACTGCTGTCCTGATTTTTATCACCATAGATTATCTGTGCCTGTTTCATGTAAGTGAAGTCATACAATATGCAGCCTTTCGTGTCTGGCTTTTGTCACTCAGGTTAATGTTTTTGTGATTCATCTATGCTGTTGGGTGGATGTAGTTTGTGCCTTTTTATGGCTGAAGAACATTCCATTGTATGAAAATGTCACAGTTCGTTTATTTGTTCTCCTGGTGATGGACATTTGGGCTGTTTTCACTTTTATAAACAAAGCCACTACAAACACTCATGTAGAAGTCTGTTTCCGTTTCTCTTGGTTATGTGCCTAGAAGTGGGATTGTTGGGTCTTTAGAAGACACCGCTGGACGGTTTTTCAACGTGATGGTTCCCATGTTTTTTGAAAGAAGAATACAGTGGATTCATTTTTTTAGGGTGGTGCCTGGTGATGCTTAACATGTCTATCACCCAGGGGGAAACAGATTGACGTGCTCAATCAAAGTCTTCTAGAGACAAAAGAATCCAGCTGTGACTGGGGCTAAGATTCTGAAAGGAGAACTTTTAAATAAGGGTCCTCTGCTTACTCCCAGATTCCCTCCTAATGTTCCCGTGATAATTGACTGACACTTCTGGCAGAAAAATAAAATAGGCTGAAAAATTCATATACCCCAACCTCTTCATTTTACCCTAGAGGAATCTGAAGGCCAGAGAGGCCCTGTGATTTTCCCAAAGGCGCACACACACCCAGTCAAGGGCAAGCCCAGGTCCTCTGAGCCCTATTGGTGTGATTTCCTTGCATTGTGCTTTCTCTGCACGAAATGGCATTTCATCACTCAGCCATTGTTTACTTAGTGTTAGGTGCTAGAGATAAAGAAATGAATAAGAAATGGCCCCCATCCTCCTGGATGTCGGAGACTAGACCAGGAGAAGGGCTATTCAACTCTAGTCATTTGCATTATATGCATCAGAATGACTAGATTCAAAATGTCTTTAGCCAGAGCTCTGGGCAAGTTGGATCGGATGGCCAGAGGTGACGAAGCACCCAGAACTATTATTTCTCTGGTAAAGGAAGGCCATGGCTTCTCTCTGCGGTGCCGTCTTCATGCCTGGTCCCTGCCTGGGTGCAAAAAAGGACAGCCTCTGCCCTCGGGGAGCTCACAGGTAGGATCCATTGAGGGCAAGTTGAAGGCAATTCAGCAAATGACTGTTGGGGCATTTGCTCAATATTGAGCAGGCACCACTCTAGGCGCACAGGAAGCCTGGTGGACAGAGTGATCTTTCCCAACAGAGTATCAGTGTGAAAAATGTTAGTTGCATTGGGTGCTGAGTGTATCTCTCTGGGGATTCCCCGGTGGCCTGGTAATTAGGATTCCAGACCTTCACTGCCATAGTCTAAGTTCAGTCCCTCACTGGGGAACTGAGATCCTGCAAGCCACGCTGTGAAGCCAAAAAATAAAAAATAAATAAAACAATATCCACCTGGATTTAAAGCTCTGACATTTTCTAAGTGACTCTGGGCAGAGTATGTCTGTCTGGAGGCCTTGATTGTAATTGCTAATTCTAAGATGGGGTGGGGGTGAGTGCAGGACCCCATCCCACAAGAATCACCATGTCAGGGGGAGCAGGAGAATTTGGTATGTTTGGTGCTACTGCACAGAAGTGGGCAAGGTGGAAATCAAGGCTTGCTAGGGAAACATTGTCAGTATCCACTGATTGCTTAGTCAAGGTCTACTGGAGTACTCGTGCCCTTGTTCAGGGGAATCTAGTGGGAGGCAGGCACTTCCCCAGCTGGCAAATTACTGCAGTCTTTGGCTTCAGTGTCCTTTTTCTTTCCCTTTTTTTTTTCATTTGCTGATGCTCTTCTAATCATGTTCCCAGGCACTCGTTTGCATTTATAAGAGAGGACCCCTTCAGCCCTTTATCTTATTTCCTGAAGACTGCTCAGCAGCTGCGCAGCTCTTGGGAGCCCCAGTGAGGGAACCTGAACCTTAGGTGCAAACTGCTTGTCCTCAAGGAAGCCACTTCTGCCAACTTAGCCAAACCACTTGGAAAAAGAGTGCCAGTAACGTTTTGCATTTGCTCTGCAGCTCCCCTGAGTCACCATGGAAGATGTGACGAAGACCACCGTCCACACACAGAGCCCTATTAAAACTGAATGGAATTCCCGCTGTGTCCTTTTCACCTATTTCCAAGGGGACATTAGCAGTGTGGTGGATGAACACTTCTCCAGAGCTCTGGGCAATGTCAAGAACCCCGAGGGACAGAACCCTTCCAGCCCAAGTGGAGATGTGCTGCTGAGGAATGGTGAGCATGTCGGGAGGGAGGGGCTGGAATTCCCTATCAGGCTATCATCAAAGAACAGTTCTGATGTTCTGAGACGTGTGTATATTTGCTAAAGGCACATCATTCTGTTCCGTGAGAAGCCACACCCCTTTCTCAGAAGTTTCGCTTGAAAATGGACACTGTTTATGGAATTCCCTAGTGGGCTAGTGGTTAAGACTCCACGCTTCCACAGCAGGGGGCACAGGTTCCATCTCTGGTTGGGGAACTAAGATTCCACAAGCCACATGGCGTGGGCAAAAAAAAAGGAAAAAAAAAGGACACTTTAATCAAATTAATATACGGATTTCCTTGTGTCCTCAATTAGGTTAAATGCTGGGCTCACACTCAATATGCGTTGAGAGCACCATTATTATTATTATTGTTACTACCTTGGTCTGACAAGGCAAGAACACCAAAGGAGCTGGGCATGTGTCCCCTGTAGAAACACCCAGGCTTCTCTCAGTTAATAGTGGGTGGAGTGGGGCCAGAGGGAGGTGGATAAAATGATTGTCTCTCTGCATCCCTCTCCCTACCCTTAACAGTACTGGGGGTGTCTATTGACACACTATTGGGTGATTTTTTTTTTTTAAAGCATTGTCTCATCTCAAAACACTTACTTCAAGAGAGCAATGCCAAAAGGTGCTGAGCTTATGCGTTGAATGCCCTGCTCCCGTTGGAGGATAGACATGCCTCCCAGGAGGGGGCCTCTGCCTGTGGGTAAAGAGCTCACTGGTTTTCAGAAGCCATCACTCTGACTGGCAAGACTCTGGGTCTGGATAGAGCCTTTCAGAATTTGCTTCTCTCCTAGAAATAACTTTTCCAGTCAGGTGAGATGGTCTTCTCAGAGACACTTTGGAGTTGAGGAAACATGTGGAAGGGGAGCATAGAAGGAGCAGGTACTAAAAATAACACTGGGGACCAGGGGCTGGGTGGAGAGCATGGAGGTGCTGTCTAAGAGTGTGCTGAGTACTTGGAATGGCTGCTCTTGAGTCGTTTGGGGAATTGATGCATGGGTAAAAGCCCCTCCATGTGGTCAATGGGATTCAGAGGCTCTATCTGGCTCCTAGGAAGGGTCAAAATCCTAGGCTCTTCATGCACTTTGGCTATTTGACTCTAAGTTAATTCTAAACACATTGCCTTGCATATATGACAATCGTTTCTTTGTCAGCACCAGCAGTTCGTCATCCCTCATTTTCTCTCTCCTGCTTGCCTGGTACACTCAACCTGAGATATAACCAATTTTGGTTGCTTATTGTCCCATTTCTTGGTTTCATTTCGCAGCCAGACTCCTAAGAGGTGTCCATGCCTGCTCTTTCCTCTTCTGCTCTCTCAGATCTGCTCCACTCAGTCTGTCATCCTCATCACTCTTTGAAACACTCTCATCTGGACTCATGGGAGACTTCCGCTTTCCAAAGCAAATGGTCTTTCTCTGTCCTCATCTTAGCTGACTCATCAGCAGCATTTGCTGCAGTTGATTGCTCCCTCCTCTTGGAAGTAACCTCCTTCGCTTGGATTCCATAATATCACACTCATGGTTTTCCACCTGTCTCCCTGGTTACCCCTCCTTCTCAGTCTCCTTTGCGAATGTCCTCTTCTTTTCAAGGTTTCATCTCTTAAACATTTGAGGGCCCTAGGACTTTGATCTCAATTTCTCTCTCTACATTCACGCCCTGGGGGATCTATTCTAGTCTCATTGTCTTAAATACCATCTACATGAACACCACCTATGCGCTGATGAAATATCATATCTTTACCTAGACTGGATTTCAGACTTATCTACACAGCTGCCTAGTTGATATCTTCACTTCACATAGCTAAAGGAATATGAATCTAAACCAAACAGGTCCCAAGCTGAATTTTCTTTTTAAGATTTTTTTTTTTGATGTGGATCAAAAGTCTATTGAATTTGTTAACAGTATTGCTTCTGTTTATGTTTTGATTTCTTGACTGAGAAGCATGTAGGATCTGAGCTCCGCTTCCAGGGATCGAACCCATATTCCCTGCACTAAAAGGCTAAGTGTTAACCACTAGACCACCAGGGACGTCCCCCAAGCTGAACTCTTGATCTTCCCCTCACCCTGCTCTGTCCATAGTCTCAATAAATGGCAACTGCATCCTTCCAATTAATTGCAGTCATCTTTAACTCCTCTCTTTATCTCATATCCCACATCCAACCCTTTGAACAATTCTGTAAGTTTTACCTTCAGAGTTTGTCTGAGCTCTGAGCATGTTTCTCCACCTCCACTCCTGTCCCCTTAGTCTGAAAAGCCATCCTCTCCCCACTGGATTTTTGCCTCCTCATCAGTCTCTCGGAGAAGGAAATGGCACCCCATTCCAGTGCTCTTGCCTGGAAAATCCTATGGATGGAGGAGCCTGGTGGGCTCCAGTCCATGGGGTCGCTAAGAGTTGGACACGACTGAGTGACTTCACCTTCACTTTTCACTTTCATGCATTGGAGAAGGAAATGGCAACCCACTCCAGTTTTCTTGCCTGGAGAATCCCAGGGATGGGGGAGCCTGGTGGGCTGCCGTCTATGGGGTCGCACAGAGTCGGACACGACTGAAGCGACTTAGCAGCAGCAGCAGCATCAGTCTCTCTGCTTCTTCCGTTGCTCCCCTTCAGTCTGTTCTCAAAGTAGCAGTCAGAAAGTTCTACCATATCACTTCTCTGTTCGAAATCCTCCAGTAACTTCTCATCTTGCTGCTGCTCCTGCTAAGTCACTTCAGTCGTGTCCGACTCTGTGTGACCCCACAGACAGCAGCCCACCAGGCTCCGCCGTCCTTGGGATTCTCCAGGCAAGAACACTGGAGTGGGTTGCCATTTCCTTCTCCAATGCATGAAAGTGAAAAGTGAGAGTGAAGTCGCTCAGTTGTGTCCAACTCTTAGCGAACCCATGGACTACAGCCCACCAGACTCCTCCGTCTATGGTATTTTCCAGGCAAGAGTACTGGAGTGGGGTGCCATGGCCTTCTCCGACTTCTCATCTTACTTGGAGTCAAATCCAAGGCCTTCCAGGGGGCCCTCACTTACCTGAGCCCCTGTCATCTTTCTGATCTCATCATCCTCTCAAGCCAGCATAGCCTCCTTGCTCTTGGTAGCATGTGGCGGGTACAGTACTGTCTCAGGCCTTTTGCACTTCCTCTCTCCCCTCTTCCTGAAATGCTTTTTCCCAGGTAACTGCAAGACTTGCCCTTTATTGAAATCTCTGTTAGAATGTCGTGTTTCAGACTGGCCTTCCTGAACAATCTATTTAAAACATAGAAGTCCCCACCCTGTCACTGTCTTACCCTGTTTTATTTCTCTTAGCGTGCGTCACCATGGGGCATTTTGTGTATTTTATGGGTTTCTTATCTCTTCCTACCCCCTAGACGCTGTCGGTCTGTTAAGTGCTGTTTTCCAAGTACCCACCCTAATGTCCAACACATGGAAGGTACTCAAATATTTAGGGAATGAATGAAATTGTGATTTGGATCACAGGGTGCTGATGTCTGTCGTTGATGGGGTTACTGGACAGACAGTATCATTTTGGCTTTAGACCCAGGCCCCAGGGTCAGCTTTACTGTTGTTTAACCATGTGACCTCAGGGCACATCACTTCTCTCTGAGCCTCTGTTTCCTCATCTGTAAAACTGAGTATCATTGAACTAAAGGAGGAATCGTGAGATGACTCATGTCAAGTGGCACATAGTAAGTGCCATGTAGGTGGTAGTTGATTCTGTGGTGTGTGAGGGCTCGAGGCAGGTTTTTTGAATGTCTACAGTGGATGTGAGGGCCCGCCTTCAAACCAGCAGGACCCAGGACCCTCCCCTCAGCCTCCAAGTTGTCCACCGGCTTCTGCTGGGTGGCCGCTGCCCTGTTTCTTAAGTCTCCTGACTTCGCTTTGTATTCTATGAAGCCCCTGCCCACCAAGGAAGCTTGG
This sequence comes from Madoqua kirkii, assembly GCA_006408675.1. Lineage (NCBI taxonomy): Eukaryota > Metazoa > Chordata > Mammalia > Artiodactyla > Bovidae > Madoqua > Madoqua kirkii. The sequence continues at coordinate 4,078 of SJYC01123623.1, read as the reverse complement.
ACGTGGTCTTGTATCTGGCCATACAGAGGCGCTTCCTTCTCTACCCACCTTCTGTGTTGTCACATTTTCCGTGTGATAGTCTACAGATCCCCTGACTGTGAAGAGATCTCCCTCCCAGCATGTGTTGTGGGTTAGGCCGATGTTTGTCCAGCTGATTGAACAAATGAAGGAGAAAGCCTCTTTTCTTCAAGGCCTCTCTCACACAGTTAGGAGTCAAATTTCTCATAAGCTCTGTTGCCTCTGGGAAGGGCCCCCGAAAGAAGACGTGTCCCCAGTGGTTCTCACTGGAGGTGTTCTATGAACTGCATGCAGCTTCGAAAATGGTGGGAAATCCATAAAGCGGCACACCAATACTTAGCATCCTCTCAGCCCCAGGCTGCCTGGCCTCAGCGAGGCCCCAGCTAAGCTGAGAACAGGCTCCCATTCATGGGCTCCCATGGCGGGCTCACCCACATTTTAAAGGTACTCTGACAGGCCCATGGGCTAGGAAATGCCACTGAATTTCCTGGCTGCTTTTTTCAAATCCAAGTTGCTTTTCTTATTTACTTAGGTATAATTTATACTGGCTCTACTGGTAGAAAAGAAAACACATGCTGAAAGTGTCTGAATTGTTTCCCTTTTAAAAGGACATTGGCGATTTCAGAGTAGGTAACTCCGAGAAGCTTCATAAATTACCATTTCTGTGGGCTTGTCTTGGTGCACAACCCACCCTGTATTCTTCCTGTCCCAGCCGCGAGCCCAGCCCCAGGGCTGGCTCCCTTCCCTCAAGGGCTGCTGAGAGAAGGTATTTGCACAACCTGAGCCCTCTGAGGCCTTTCATAGCCAATCTCCTCCTCTCCCCTCCTCCAGAATCCAATGGGGTTGGGGAAGAAATGCTGGGTTTCTTTCTTTTTTATTTTTTCAATTAAAAAAATTGAAGTATAGTTGATTTACAGTGTTGAGTTAGTTTCAGATGTACAGCAAAATGATTCAGTTATATGTAAGTATATAATATGTATCTATTCTTTTTCAGATTCTTTTCCCTTCCAGATTCTTCCAAGATACTGAATATAGTATATATACACTCCTTGTGAGAGTGTATCTGTTAATATCAAACTCATAATTTATATTCCCTCTTTCCTCTTTGGTAACTATAAGTTTGTTTTCTGTGGCTGTGAGTCTGTGTTTTATAAATAAGTTCTTTTTAGGTTCCACATGTAAGCAATATCATAATGACATTTGTCTTTCTCTGTCTGGCTTCCTTCACTCAGTAGGACAATCTCTAGGTCATCCACACTGTTGCCCATTAGCACTCTCACTAATAATGTTTCTAATGGCCAACATTTATTGAGTGCTTCCTATGTTCCAGGCCCTTTCCCAGGGGCTGGCACATGAATTATCTTCGTGAATCTTCACAGTCACCTTTTGGTTAACTCTCACCGGGCTCATTTCCTGATAAGGAAACTGAAGCTCAGAGAATCAAGTCATTTGTTCAAGATCCCACAGCTCATAAGAGCAGCTGTTCACAACCAGATCATTCGGTTCTAAATACTGAGCTCTTACTGGGCTTTTCCAGGTAGCTCAGTGGGAAAGAATCCACCTGCCAATGCAGGAGATCTGAGTTCGGTCCCTGGGTCAGGAAGATCCCTTGGAGGGAGAAATGTCAACCACTCCAGTATTCTTACCTGGAAAATCCCACAAATGGGAGCCTGGTGAGCTACATACAGCCCACGGGGTAGCAAAAAAGTCGGACATAATTGAACATGCATGCACAGAGCTCTTAGCCATTTTCAAAATACAAGCACATGATCTCTATTTCATCTCCATTTTCAGTTGGGAAAGGGAACCTGGCTAATCAGCAAAGGACCTAGACAGGTGGTTGTGAAGGAGGGGGTGAGACTGAGTAGGAAAGTCTTCCCGCCTACACACACATGGGGTGCCCTGAAACAGAGCTGTCCCCTATAAGCTGTCTCTCTGTCCTAGTGTTATTTCAACCTCAGCTAATACAAATAATATTTATTTGTTTCTGGAGTGAATACATCAGGGACAAGTGCCACCAGCCAAAATGGCAGAGGGGAGTGTCAGTGTGTGCACATCGGTCAGGCCAAAGTTGGGAACTTCATGGGGCAAGATGTGTGTGTGTTCAGAGGGTTCTCGGCTTCGACTTCATCGTAAAGCAGCATTTATATTAAAGATGGAGATGGGACAAAGAAGGAAGGAAGGAAAGATTAGATGGAAGGCGACCAGGCAATTATGCACTGGCCTTTCACAGCTGTGACTCAGGTTCATTGAGTCAAGTGGGTTCTTAAGTTTTTACTTTAAAACATTCTTTTTTGGAGGGGGGAGCAAAACTAACTTTTTCTAATCACAAAGATACTGTGTTAAGTTTTGAAACTTTACAAAACACAGAGAAGCATTCAGGACACAAAACTACATGCACATCTAGGCGCCCATACTAAGTTTTACAACCTAACATCACTTGGCTTTTTAACGGGTAATAAACCATATATATCTTTACTGCCATTTTATGTTCTACTAAGACATCATTTTATGCCTCAAGAGTATCCTTTTTTATAGGTGTTTCAAATCTGTTAAAATTTTTGAACATTTAGATTGTTGCCAGTCTTTCACTGTATGTAAATATCACATTGAATATCCTTGCAGCTCAATTTTTACATGCATCATTGATTATATTCCTAAAATATATTGTTGTGGGTAGAATGGCTATATAAAAAAGTCCACTCAGATTTTAGGGTTTTGATATCTGCTGATAAATTGCTGCCAGAAATGTTCTGCCAGTTATGCTCCTCTGCCACCTTTCAGCTGCATCAGTGGGTGCATTCTCAAGATAATAGGCAGAGCCAGCCAAGCGTGAAGCTGAGACTCAGCCAGCTCTCCAACTGCTAGTTCTGTGGCCTTAGGCGAGTTATATTAACCACTTTGAGTCTCTATTTTCTCATCTGGACGGTTGTGAAGCTCACCTGAGATGCATCCAGAATGCTAGACAAAGAACCTGGCCCATAGTAAGTGCTTAGTAAACAAAAGCTCTTCTAGATTTACAATCTTTCCTGCCCACCTTTGATGGATTATTTTTGGGAATTGACACATGGAGCAAAGGCTTCTGAAATCTCCCTTAATTTTTATTTTATTTATTTGGCTGCACCAGGTCTTAGTTGACGCACAGATCTTCAATCTTTGTTGCAATAGGCAAGATCTTTAGTTGTGGCATGTGGGATCTAGTTCCCTGACCAGGGATGGAACCCTGGACCCCTGCATTGGGAACGTGGGTCTTAGCCACTGAACCACCAGGGAAGTCCCAGAAATTTCTCTTTTATACCCAGTATCTACTTCATCCTCCATATCAGCCCTGAAGTACTGCTGCTTACCAGGCTCCTTGGCTCTGGCCTTTCCTCCCCTCCCTTCTGTGATGACCGAGGGCAAAGAGACTCCTCAGGCTCCCCGTGTTACCATTTGGCTTTTTTCCTGGTTGATCCTGTAGAGTGTTGCAAGCCAGGAAAGAAACCTGTGAATGTGAGCCTGTACTGCATTTCTAAACCAAAATAATAATAATAATATTAACCACAGCAGCAGCTCTCACTTCTTGAGTGCCTATAAGGTCCTGGGCACCATGCTAAACCTTTTACATGGATTGTCCCCTTCCATCCATGGGAGGGGACATACTCGCTGTCATTGGCTGTTAAGAGGAAGCCTCTCTGAGGGGTTGACATTGAAGTTGGTGTGTCCAGAAGCCAGCCTGGAGCAGGGTGTCGGGGCCACCATGCAAGGACAGAGTGTAGGGAGGATCCTCTGGGGTAGAAACAAACTCCTTGATGCCTAGAGGTGCTTTCTAGAAGGTTCTGGGGCTCTCAGAAGCATCTATGGGTGGTCATGGGTGATGTCTCTGGGTTTGTTTAACAGGTAGGAGAGTAGCTTGACATTTTCATCCTAAAGGGATAGGGAGGAAATGGAGACTAGTGTTCTCTGAACAGGACCTGGTCTTAGAACCTGGGGCTTCATGAATGCTAGAGGCATGGATGGAACTAAGAGGCAGGAGCTAGATGCTCACAGTAGGAGTCCAGGGGTTGGAAGCCTTTTGTAT